>CAUYON010199354.1:0-59853 GCA_963573935.1 Arctocebus calabarensis
AAACTGGTTAACATAGCCTTCATGGCATTTTCTTAGTTATTGTGTTAAGATATTTATATTCAGCATTTAGTAAGTTTCGCCTGTACCCTTCTAAGATGCACCATAGGTGTGGTCCCACCAATTACCCTCCCTCCACCCATCCTCCCCCCTCACCTCCCTTGCCCCTTTCCCCATATTCTTGTGCTATAATTAGATTATAGCCTTCATATGAAAGCTATAGATTAGTTTCATAGAAGGGCTGAATACTTTGGATACTTTTTCTTCCATTCTTGAGATACTTTGCTAAGAAGAATATGTTCCAGCTCCATCCATGTAAACATGTAAGAGGTAAAGTCTCCATCTTTCTTTAAGGCTGCATAGTATTCCATGGTGTACATGTACCACAATTCTACATTCATATTGATACTGACTCTATATGTGTATTCTACTTTACTATGAATATTTAGCCCATATTTGTATTGATAGTGGTATTTATGTTGTAATTTTATTGGTAGTTCCTCTACATTTATCTTTGTTTTACTGTATGTGTGCCTGAAGAGAGCTTGGCCAAGCCATGTGCCCTCTAGAAGCCTTGGTTTCCTCATTCGTTACTGGGAATAAGAATGCCTGGTCCCCAGGGCTGGAGCGAAAGACAGAGAGCCCATCAGCAGTGCCCTTCACATTGAATGACCACACCGTCCCCCAGGGCAGGAAGCTTGTCCATTCTTGGTCACTGATACAGAGTGGGTATAGCACAGCTGCTCAACACAGCCCTGTGGGCCAGTCAGGGCTGGGGTCCTGCCTCACTGTCCTTCCAGTCTAGACACCTGGACTAGAGGTGCAGGTGGTCACCCTTTTGTGTGTCTCTCCAAAGAGTCCTCTGTGTTCTAGGCTCATAGCACTGTCTGTGCGACAGGGAGAAGGCCTGAGCTCTGGTTTTCAGAGGACCCCAGTGGGCTGCACTGCTGAGACCACAAAGCTCAGAGTTCTCCAGTACTCAGCAATGCCCTGGATCTCCAGCATTTAATCAAAGCCGGCCTCAGGAACATTCACACCCCCAGCAGAAACAGGTGTCCCTGTGCTGATCTGCTGATCTGACCCCCTCTGGTCAGCTACATGTGGGGGTGATTCGGAGGTGAGGATACCCCTCGATGCTGTGGGCCACTGTCCACACTGGTGTCCTGGCACCCTTCGCAGGCCCTGCAGGGAAAGACACTCTCCAGTCTGGGCCCTTGGGTCCCACCCGCATGGCCTGACCCCACGGGCTTCAGAGCTGCTTGTCATCAGGTTCCATTAATCCCCAGAATCATTGCAGTCCCCAGCATCCCCGGCAGGCGAGCACGTAAAGCTGATTTACGGCTGCTGCTCCAGGCCCTTTGTGTTCCCAGCCGCCTTGGGGAGCAATTCCTCACCATGTCAGCAGCCGGCCCAGGAGGGGAGGAAAGGGGTGTGCAGAAGACGGAAACAGGACAGCATGTGCCCTTACCCCAGAGACCCTACCCCAGCCTGCTGCCGGCCACCGCTGGCCTCCAAGTACGCAGAAGGGCCCCAAGGACCCTGGTGTGACCCAGGCCCTGGGCCCCCGGGAGGAGCCCCGGGTTCCCCTCTCTTCCTGCCCTCTCTGGCCCGGCCGCCCTGGTTTTATTAGAACCAGTCACAGAAGAGTCTCCTTGAAAGGCGAGGAGCTGATCTCATCTGCCTCCCGGTCCGCAGAGGAAGTCACAGCACTGAGAACTCGGGTTGGTCAGTCTTCTTCCCAGGACTTGCCAGTGCCACTCCCTGAGTCCTCACCACCACCCGGGGCAGTGCTACCACAGGTGCCTTATCAGGAGGGGAAACTGAGGCACGGGGGGCTAGGGCCCCTGCCCAGTGTCATACAGCTGGGAAGGACCCCAGCCGGGACTGTCCCACTGGTTGCCTCTGCAGGGCCTCGGCGCCCCCCTTTGCAATCAGGCCCCTTGGTTTCCTGTCCCTCCTTTTGCCAAGGACAGAGGAAAAGCCTCCCAGATTCACGACCTCACTGCCTCTGTCCTTAGGACTCTGCCATGAGGGGATACTGACCAGTGAGACCCAGTGCCTTTCCAGGTGGTGCACCCCCCACCCCAGAGAATAACCAAATACTGCCTTCTGCAGAGGGCTCCCCACATGCCAGAACCGTGGTGCTGTGCGTCCCCTTGTTTGGTCCTAGCAACCGTGATTACCTTCAAGACACAGTGAGAAGATGGGTCTGACAGGTGGCGGGGCTGGAGCAGGAGGAGGCCAGTACCTGGCACCCAAGCCCAAGCCGGGAAGGTCACATAAGTCATCTTCTGTGTCTGACCAGCTGTTCTTTTTCTGCCTCCTGACCAGACCCGAACCCCCATGTGGCAGAAACCCCACTGGCCCCAGAGGCTGGGGTTGTGCCTAGAACATAGGAGAGTGTTGAATAAACAAACGACAACAGTGAGCTCTTCCTCATGTCAAAAGATGGTGTTAGTGACATCATTCTCCCTGGCTCGGGGCTCCCCAGCACCGGACCAGCACACAGGGGCTTCCTGGGCATCATTCTCCCTGGCTGAGCCCCGGCACCTTCAGGTGACACCTCCGTCCTTATCCCCATTAAACAGATAAGGAAACTGAGGCACAGAGAGTTTACAGGTCTTATCCTGGGCCACACAGCAGGACAGTGACAAAGCTGGGGGTGATGCCCTTAACTAGGAAACTGGAGAAATACTCTCCCAGCTCCCACTCAGCAGATCGTGGCTGAGCAAACGTGAACACGTGGATGGGGCAGCACACAGGGCCCAGCCGTGGTCAACACCACCATTGTGTCTTTACGGCTAGGGCTCCAGGGCTGCTGGGCCCAGGGGGAACTGGCCCATGGGCACCCTGTGTCAGGCTCTGTGACGCTGCCGGCCTGGCCAGGGTGCCCAGGGCAGATCACCCAAGGGCCATTGCAAAGGGCCGGTGGTCACTGCCGTGGACTATGGAAATCTGGCCTGCTCCCTGCTCCCAGCTCTGGCACTTACTGGCTGGTTGCCTTTGTAAAAGAAACACCTGCACCTCCAGGTCACTTCCTCACAGTGGGGCAATGACGCCCACTATTAAAGAAAGCAGCAGCAGGTGGGGAGGACAGGTGACTGTCAGAGGCTCTCGGCAATGGGGGTGGAGGCTTGCATGCCGCTGCAAGGGGAGGTCCTCAACCACAGGACTCTGTCTGTCCCGTCTCCTGGAAGGATGCCCAGCACATCGGGGGATGGGAGAGGGGGGAAATGCATTTACAAGCATGCATTTTAGAGTCAGTCAGGTCCCAAGCCTGCCCTGAACCTCAGTCTTCCTCATCTCTAAAATGGGAGTGAGACCATCCACCTCCCAGGTTGTCGCAAGGAATAAATGAGATCAACTTGCAAGTGCGTAAACAGCAGCTGTCATTATTATTATGTTACTGTTGTTATAACGGTGCCTTTGAAATCTCAGGAAAGACACCTGGAGTCTTTCATCTGCCTGAGTAGTCAGCCTTGCATACTGCCAAGAGACAGGAGGGTTGTTAAGGTGGGGGGAGAAAGAAAGGAGGTGAGGGAAGGGGGGAGAGGAGAAAGGGGGGGAGGGAATAGAAGGGAGAGACAGAGGGGAAGGGAGAAGGGAAAAGGGAGAGGGGAAGAACCAGGAAAGGGGGGGGAGGGCCAGCACTGCAGGCCCTCCTGCCCATAGATCCCCACCCAGATCATGATACAAAACATTTCCATCTCCCTAGAAAACTCCTGTTCTAGTCAATAACCCTGGCGCCCTCAGTGGCCACCGCTGGTGGGATTGCTGTCACAGTTGATAACTCTATCTGTCCTTGAGTGTCATGCAGATGGAAGATGAGTGGGGGTGTCCTACCCATCCGCTTGGAGACCCAGCTGCCTCTCTGTGACACCTGCTCTGGCTTCTGTCGGGATGAACTTCCATTCTCTCCCGTGGGCACTGGGCTGCTTCTGGTGCAAATGATTTTGGGAGAACCTCTGCGAATTCTGTGAACATGTCTCTTGGTGACCTCTGCCTTCATTTCCCTTGCGCGCTTATCTAGGGTGGGTGTCACTGGATTAATCCTCCAACGTCCTGGTCTCGCTCTGGACTCCACCAGCAGTGGGGAGAGCCCCAGTTGCTCCACGTCCATGCCTCCTCCAACCCTCCAGATTCCCGCGCGTGGCACTTTCCACATGTGTGACTTGGGACTCACAACATCAAAGCTCTTCGTTTTCCTCATCTGCAGAATGGGGGAAATGAAAGAACCTGCTTCCTGGGGTTACTGCAAGGGTTACTTATAAAGGTAACTCATTTTACAACTGGCTCAGGCCCTGGCCCAGGCGAACCCTCAGTACACATGCCCTGTGATTCCTATCATCCACCCAGATCAGGCCAGGACTTCGGAGTCATCTTCCCTTCCTCCCCCTCTAGCTGCTTCTAGATAAGACATTAGAAAAGAGTTAGATGGAAGATGGAAGCATCGTTAGCAAGGACACCCCTCCCCCCA
Organism: Arctocebus calabarensis; assembly: GCA_963573935.1. Lineage (NCBI taxonomy): Eukaryota > Metazoa > Chordata > Mammalia > Primates > Lorisidae > Arctocebus > Arctocebus calabarensis. The sequence continues at coordinate 4,475 of CAUYON010199354.1, forward strand.
ACACATCTCCATTCCCTGTCTCCCCGGCACCACTCCCCAGCTGCCCTCGTGTCAAGCCAGCGTCCCCATTAGAGGTCCTTGCCTCACCCCTTGGGTCTGGTGCTTCCTCCACACCACTCCAGACTGCGCACTCTCCTTACAGTTATGTTCACATCAGGCCCTGCTCCAACGCCTTCTGCGTCTCCCAAGGCCAACCCGGTAAAGCCGTAATGATTCACCCACTGGTCCCTCCAGGCCCTTCTCAATCAGCTCAACCTTCCGCTCCTCCTTGCCTCCTGCATGTCCGTCCATCGTCCAGCCTGCGGCTGCTCGCCTGGCAACAGCCCCACTTTCTCTTCCTGTGGCCTGAGTTCTGCTTTCCTGCCCAATGAAACCATCAAACGGCAGGGGCAGAAGGGACTCCTCAGGGTTCTGCCCCAGGGCTCATGGTCGGGTGGGGAGGGGGTCTTTCTCCTTGCAGGTCTCATGGTGTACTCTGAAGTTTTGAATCCATCGGGGGACCAGGGTCCCTGAAAGCTGAGATCTTCCCCAGTGACATCTGGATCTGGAGGGTGGGGGACTGGGAAAACTCAGTCTCTGGAAGCTCCATTTGGGAGAGTTCCCTCTTGCAACAAACTCTTTCCTAATGTTTCATTTGAGAGCAGCACAGGCCCGGAAGAGCATACAGATCGCAGAAGAGCACACGGATCATATGCAAACAACTCCAGGATTTTTCACGAAACAAACACGCTGTGGGCCAGCACCTCGAAGCCTGCCTCGTGCCCCTCACCCACCACTCCCCAGAGGCCTCTGCAACCCCTGAGCTGACCAGGAAATTCCACTATCTCTGAACCACCTCACTGCATGTCCTTCAGCACCCTGTAAAACATGCATTCCTCTGGGCCCTGCAGACTTTAGCGGGGAGGCCCTCTCTTGTCACCACACCCACATCCTGGGACAGGGCTTGGCACACTGTGGGCGGTCCCCAAGCATGTGGTTGCAGGCATTCTTAGGGACCCTCTCCAGTGGTCCGGGGTCCCTCACCTCACACCCTCCCACCTCACTGCACAGATAAGCAAATCCTGGGCCCTTTGATCACCCCTGGAGAAGCTTCTGGCTGCAGCTCTGGGAGCTCCTGGGCCCTGTGTCTACAGGAAAGCTTCCCCCCTCCGGGGATGGCCTTGCAAAAGATCCAGCCTGGTCATCTCTGGTCCCAGGCTTCCCAGGGCATCTTAGGGAGCTCAGATCGTTCCCTAAGGGGAGATCAAAGACCCGGCCTCCTCTCCAGAGGCAGGAATTTGGGTGGCAGAGATAGATGGGTCCTGGGCTGCTTGATAACCACAGGAGAGATGATTAAGCCGCTTGAAACCCTGACCTCTGGGCACGGGGCAGACCCAGCCAGATCTGTCCCTCCTGTGGTTCTGGTTACATCAGAAGCCCCGGTGTGGAGGACTCAGAGGGAAAAACCTCAGTCAGGACTTCCAAGAACCTAATAGGACTTTGCAAAAACTCCAGAAGCCTGTACTCCTGGTGGGAGTTAACACTGGGACGGCCACTGTGGACGGCCGGTGAGGGTGTCGCTCAAGCCAGGCATAAGTGCCAGTTCCCGAGGGCTCAGCAGCGCCATGCCTGGGGATATCCCCTACAGAAATGCAGGAACCCCATGAAGTCACCAAAAGGGGCATTCTAGGTGTCTAAAATGTGCTATAATTGTAACAGGCCCAGACTGGAATCTCCCCCGATGCCCATGGACATGAGAGGGTGAACGCATGGGTGTGTCCACGTGACAGAGTGCCCAGCAGTGGCCGGGCAGGTGCTGTTGCCACACGTGGTGGCTTCGAGGAGTCACACAGCAGTCACACAGATCAGTCCCACGAACAAGAGCTAACAGCCAGGTCCTCACCCAGGCTGGCAGGTGCTGCCAAAGCTCGGCTGTCCACGGCTTCTGGGACACCGGCCACCCAGCCCTGGAGGCCCAGCCCTGGCAGAAACCCTATACCGCTGACTCTCAGGTCACTATCGCCCCTGGAGCCCCGCCCTGGGTCAAAGACAAGGAAGAATCTAATTCACTTCAATAAGCTCCCATGCCAGTGTCCCAGGACCCCCAACAAAGGCCCAGAAGTTGGGGGCTTGAAATCACAGAAATGCGTTGTCTCTCCATTCTGGAGGCCTGGAGGCTGAGACCAGAGTGTCACCGTGGAGGCTTGGGGAGGGACACCTCCCCACCCCTCCGGCCGCTGGTGGCTCAGTCTCTGCTTCCTCTCTGTTTCTGTGTGTCCCCCAATCACTGGAGTGAGGGACAATAGGAAGCTGTGACCACCCCAGGCCACGAGGGATGTGGCCAGAAATGACAGGCCTGGGGCCTGTGGAAGACGGATCCCCAAGCAGGAGAGTCATGTCACGGGCATCATTGGGACCACTGTGGCAGGCTGGGTGTCCCTGCACCCTGGGCAGCAGTGAAGCCGACCCAGAGACTACATCTGAAGCCGGCGGGGAGCCAGCACCTGCCGGGAGGAATCAAAGTAAAAGCAGCGTTACAGGACTTGACAGGGTCCCCCAGGTCTTGCTCAGGGACTAATAAACAGGATTAAAACAAGGAACAACAGGACGAAGGCTTGCAGTAGAAGAAACAGATTCGCCTTTTGACCCAGAGGACAGGCTATTTATTTGGACAAGAACTCACACGAGTCTCTTTTTATCCCCTTTGGAGCATATTTTATGTCGCCAAGAATTTCACGGCTGTTAAAAGCAGCAAAGAAACAAATCTTTTTGAAACAACCTATTTTTAGCAACAGGGAGGCAGGTTTTCAAAGCCACATGAGTAGCGTGACTTCAGAAGCTGCTTTTGAAGTCGACAGTCTACTGATTTGCTAAAGCTGAACACACACATACCCAGCAAGGAGCAACCCAGCCACTGCCCCGCCAGATATACCCCCAGCCCAAATAGGGACGTGCGTTCACCACCAGGCACAGGATGGAATGCTGGCAGCTGCCCTGCCCACATGTCCATCAGGAGTAAAATGGGCAGGTGAGTCAGGACAGTCTCACCGTGGAACACTGCATGGTGATGAAAATGAAAACGGGCAAACTCACAAATGCAATGATAATCAAAACAAGCCAGGAACAGAAGCGTACAGCCCAGCACAGTGGCTCACGCATGTAACCCCAGCACTCTGGGAGGCCGAGGCTGGGAAGCTTGAGCTCCGAAGTTCAAGATCAGCCTGAGGAAGAACAAGACCCTGTCTCTAAGAAATAGCCGGGTGTGTGGCTGGCACCTGTAGTCCCAGCTGCTTGGGAGGCGAGGGCAAGAGAATGGCTTCAGCCCAAGAGTTTGAGGTTGCTGTGAGCTATGACACCATGGCACTCTACCAAGAGCAACAAAATGAGACTCAGTTTCAAAAAAGAACAAAGTGTACACACCCCTGAGATTCCATGCCCAGGAGACTCAGGCTCAAACACCATTGCTCGGTGCTGACAGGGGTCACATGGTGGTTCCTGGGAAGAAGTCGTTACCAGAATGGAGAAAAAGGAGGTCCCCTGGGGGTCGGAGCACATTCTATCCCTCGTCTGGGAGCTCAGGACTACATGCCCATGGTGCCAGCCCCAGGGGGAGCTTGGAGGAGTCTCTGCTCCCTGAAGCAGGGGCCCAGCCAATCTGTGCCCCTCAGATGCCATCACGCAAGTGAGTCTGCCACCACTTCCAGGGTACCTACAAGTCTCTTGTACTCTTTGCTTATTTCCCATATTTCTTTAAATCAACTTTTTAAAACTTAAACATTTTATTTAAAAGGAAAATGACCTAACATCAAAATACTAGGAAAAGTATGGAAGGTGAGCATGAAAATGCAGGTGACCCCAAACCAAAGACTGAACAGCAAAAAGGAGTTTTTGTTTGTTCGGATGGTTGGCTTAGTTAAGTTTTTTTTTTTCTTTTTGTAGATTTGGTACATTCCATTTGATGGCAAAATCTGACCTGAAGTGACTTCAGGCTATTTATAGTCTGTTTATTCTACTGAGCATGAAAATTATCTTTTCACTAAAGATACAGAAGTAGAAAAGAGTCTATGGTAGGGGGTCCCCGAGAAACCAGCGAATGTGTTAAATAAATGGCTACGTGGGCACCAGCTTCGTTTCTTAAAACCCAAAAGAAGTGTGACCTTCGAACAGTGGGCTCAGGGGCTTGGCTGAGGCGCCGCTGTCCTGAACAGTGAATGACCCTCATGCATCTCTTGACGTCCTTGTCACTCCCGTCGGCCAAAGAGCTCTGCTGCCGAAGCTTGTTGTTGCCTCACAGGTGAAATTAGCAGAGTTAGGGACGCACGGGAGTCACATGAGGCTCCCGGGCAGGGGCAGGGTTGGGGTGTTTTGAACATCACGGCCATGCTCCGAAGTAAATACATACACAAACAGTCTTTTATTAAAAACTTTTTAGAAAAAAAGTGCATGCTCCTAAAAATTCAAATAATACTTTATAAAGCATATAGACTATGGTGCTTTTTCAACTCCTTCAACAAGTAACTAACTCCTTTAACTGTCACTGACAAATGAAGAACGTTATTGCCTGTGTTGCCCCACTAGGCGCCCGTACGTTGTGGGATGGTTAAATCACGCCAACTAGCACACCCAGCACCCCTTTGATGGCCCTCTCACTGAGGGGCAAGGTTCCTGTCCTCTCCCCTTGAATCGGGGCAGGCTCTGCGACCACTTGACCCATCGAGGCAGCGGAAATGGCGCTCCCTGACTACTGAGTCCAGGTCGTCGGAAGAGCAGAGGGCATCCTCCTGGCCCTGCCACCTGCTCTGCCAAGCCGCTGCCAGTAAGGAACCCAACAGCCCTGAGCCACCATGCGGGAGGGGCCAGGCAGGGCTGCTCCAGCCCACAGCCCAGGTGAGTGAGCCACCACACACAGGGGAGGGCCAGCGTGGACGTCCACCCTCGAGAAAGCATCTTCTCTGGGCGAGTGTAGGTTCAGGACCGCAGCTCTGCTTGCCCCAAGGTTGGGGCTGTTGGAGAGAGTTGGTGACAGGCCCTGTCTTCTGTGCAGGACAGTATGTGACACTTCAAATGCCCCAACTTGATGAGTCCTACCTTCTCCTGACAGTAACCAGAGAGGTATGAGCCACCACCGGGGCCCATCCAGCATCCGTGGGAGAATGAGCTAAGGAGGGAAGGATTCCAGGTCAGCTCTGCACAGCCAGGGGGGGCACCCTGCCAGACAGGGGCTGCTTTCCTGGAGTCGGGCATCTCCAGGACCACACCCCTTCCCTTTGCCCCCCTCAATAGCACTGGGGTGGCTAACTCAACGTGTCAGCAGGACTGAGCTACGGTGTCAGATGGCTGGTGACGTGTCAGCTGCACTGGGCTACGGGTGTCAGTGGCTGGTAACGCGCTATTTCTGGGAGAGATTAACATTTGGGTCAGTGGACTGAGTAAGGAAGACCCCTCCCCACTGCGGGCAGGGCCCTTTTACCCATCAATGGCCACGTATAACACAGGCAGAGCAAGAGGGAATTCGCTCTCTCCATGAGCCTGGGACACCAGTCTTCTCCCGCCCTTGGACACGGGAGCTCCTGGTCCTTGGGTGTCAGATTCAGACTGAATTACACCAGTGCCTTCCCAGTTCTCTAGCTGCAGACAGCAGACGAAGTTGATTCCATTCAAAACTATTTCTGGGTATTGGCTCTATCGATTATGTCCCCCCTTATAGGAGAGAGAGGGAGGAGGGGAGATAGCTACGTAGATACGTTCTGCTTCTTGGAAGAACTCCGATTGCCTTCCTAAAATTCAAAACCAAATATTAATTGCAAAATACATCTGGCCCCAGACATATGCTAAGAAACTCGACATTTATTGAATCAGTGAAGTTTTGAGAGTTAGTGCATGCACGGGGCATGGAGGAGAAGCCCTGTGTTCTTAGGAAGTTTGAGATTCAGGTAGCAGTGAGGCTATGTCCAGGCCACTGGCTGCTGGCCAGCGTCTGGGAGCTCTGCAAGCCCCCTGGACCTTCCTGCTGGCACTTCAGTGTTGTGGGACGTCATGTGGCAGCTAGCTTCCCTGAGAGTCAGCGTCCCAGGACAGCCACGAGAAATCTGCGTGGTCTTTCTTGACCCGGCCTGAGAAGCCGCATGGCACCATTCCCACTGTGCTCTGTTGGGGGTATGGTCATAACCCTCCCAGAGTCAAGGCGAGGGGACCCCACCTCTCAATGGGAAGATCATCAGAAAGTGAGGTGGTCACATTTTAAGAGCATCATATTTCATAAACTTTAGTGTTTGAATTTTACAAGCACGTACCTCTTGTCTAATTATTTCAAAAAAGACACTGACATATTTGTCTGTTTACTTTGGCGCATGGACTGTACAGTCCACAAGACCCCCCGTTGCCCTTTACTCAGGATGCAGGCCCCGCGGGCAAATCTCAGACTCCCAGAGCGGCTTCCCAACCTTGACGCACACTGCACGCTGACAAGGCTGCTTCCACTTCGTCGTCAACTTGTCTGATGTCTCCGTCAGTAACGATGCGTCCCCCCGCTGGAAGCTGGGGTGCTGGCCAAAGGACAGAGGCCCCCACTGAGCTCCTTCCATGCCACACAGGGACAATGACCTTTTGGGAAACTCCCTCTGGTCCTGCCCAGGCCCCTTCCTTCCCCCTCTCCTCCAGACTCCTGCACGCTGGGAAGTCCAGAAGCATCCAGCATCCTCCAGGCCCTCCTTCTCGTGCCAAACCAGGGCCCAGAGGGAGAGAAGAGCCTTGGGGCCGAGGGAAGATGGTCATCCTGGCGTTTGGAGGCCAGCAGTCCCTCTGCACTCCACCAGGACAGGGCTCAGCAGAATGGCTTCGGAGTTCTAGGTGGTTTCCATGGCTTGGAACTTATAATCTAATTTTCTCTTTTTCCCATATAGAGAAAACACCTTGGCTCCCAGCCAGCCTCTGACCAGCAGCTGCTACTCCACATGTGCAGAAGAAGGGCAGGGTGGGGTCCGAGGGGGTGCACTGCGTCCCAAGGAGCAGGACAGGAAGCCGGAAACCCTCCTCCTCCCCACACCACGAGGAAGCTCCTCTGGAAAGGTCAGGACAGCAAGGGGAGGCCTAGACGCCTGCTCGGTTCTCTGTAGCCCTTTGGGATGAGCAAGGACCAGTCATTCCCCAGGAAAGTGCCCGCTACTACGACAAATAGGCCCCAGAATGCCAGTGGCATCACCCGGTCCGAGTGCATTCTTTGCTTGGGACGTGGTCTTGGGGCAGTTCAGCAGGGAGGGCTGCTTGGTGTACTCAGGGACACAGGCTTCTTCCACCTTCTGTGTCCCCTCCCCTCCAGTGCCTGATTTCCTCTCTAGGATTCTCTCTGCCCCACCAGCAAATAGGGGAGGGGGAGAAGAAGGTGGGGCAGGTGCACGAGTCTTACCTGCCCGGGCCCAGGATGAACCACGCCTTAGCCAAGAACGGTTCACCTGGCCCACCTAGATTGGGGGGCTGGAGCATGAGGTCCTTCTGGAGGACCGCCAGCCTGTCCCAAGGGTATCACAGAAACTCAAGAGACATCTGGGCAGACCAGCTCAGTGCAGGCCTGAGCCCCTGGGCCAGCAGCTGAGCTGTGTACACATGTCAGGGGCAGTCTTCCAGAACCCTGGAGGGCAGCTTCTAGTTTGGAGAGCCCAAGACCACGATTTTGAAGGCCCATGTCTCTGTCAAGTGTGGAAAGTATGAGGAAACCCTCGTCCCCCCACCACCAACCCTCTGGCTCATCTGTGAAGTGATTCCTCCTTCTGGAGTCCTCCCCTCCAGATGCGTGGGTGGCCTCAGGAAACAGCGGGTCCTTACTCTATTTCAACACCTAGATGACGGGTAAGTGCTTTTAAATTGAAAAAAGCTATTTATGTATTATTCTACTCTAGTCCAGAAATCTGGGCATTCTTCCCCATGGCACACAGCACCTTCCTGGAAATGAAGAGAGAACTACCCACTTGTTGTGCCATGCGCAACCTGGACAACTCTGCCCAGCAGCCCGGTCTCAAGTCCCACCGTCTGCTCAGCCGTGCAGGGGAGATGAGTGAACCAGTCCCGAGTCCGACCGGAGAGCACAGTGGAAAGGAATCAGGGTTAATTAATCCGGCGGTTTTGGAAGCCCCACATTGTCAGTCCCCCTCATTGACCCTGAATCTACCGGTCCAGGCCTCAGTCTGGTATCGGAGAGCCCAGATGGAGCTAAAAGTTTCTCAAGGTCACAAAGATTAAAACTCAGACTAGTTCCAAACTTCCAGTTTGCCCATGCAGACCAGAGCTATTGAAAAGAAATATAATGCCAGCCACGTGTATTGTTATCTAGTTTCTGTATTTCAAAATGTAAAAACATGGTGGAGAAGGAATAGAAATTTTAACAATATATTTTATTTAGCCCTATAGAGCCAAAATCTGTAATCAATATAAAATTATAATGGAGTATTTACCTTCTCTTTTTCACACAAGGGCTTCAAAATCTAGTGCATATTTTGTGCACACAGCACACCTCAAACAGAATGCTTGAGTTTCCACCAGAAATCCTTAATCTATTTGGATTTCATAAAATTGATAGTTGAGAAAGTAGATTCCAGAGAAACTTGGGAGTTCTGCTAATAATTGAATCCAGTGCCAATTTTTAAACTAGAATTAACTGAAATTAAATAAAATTAAACATTCAGTCCTCCTGTCGCACGGGGCACGTTTCAAGCACTCGGTGGCCACAGCTGACCCCTGGTGACTGTCTCACAAAGCAACTCAGGGACTCTGGCCGAGTGTGCAGTGACCCGGTACCCTCGTCACGAGGAGAATCTGTGAGAATGGCTGCGTCCCCGGACCCGTCGGAGAACAAAGCAGCTGTGCTGGGAAATGACAAGTGTCCTGGGCTGCTCCTTACTCTGTCTGCGCTGCAGCCGTGCCTCTGGTCCCCCAGGACCCTCCTTACGCAGCATCCTGCCGGCCCCAGGCTCCCTCGGGGGGAGGGCAAACAAATCTTCACCAAGAACAGGCCCAGGTGGCCTTCGGTGCCTAGGCCACCTTGGACGGGCTGCCCCTGGGTGGGGAGGAACGGGAGTGGGAAGAATGGCTTCTGAGCAGAGCCAGTGCCTGGTGATGCTGCGGGCCCTCTGCCTCACGGCCACGAGAATCGGGGTGCGGGGACAACGGGCCAGCCTTGTGTTGGCTTTCTAGGGCAACCACAATAAATACCCCAGTTCTGGAGGCCAGAGCTTCAGCGAGGCTGTCTCAGGGCTGGGCTCCCTCTGGGGCCTTTAAGGGGGGCTCTTCTTGCCTCATGCAGCTTCTGGTCGTTCCAGGAGTCCCTTGGCTTGTGGCTATATCCCTCCAATCTCTGCTCTCATCTTCCACGTGGCCTTCTCCTCTGCCTCTGGCACCTCCTCCTTTATAGGGACACCAGTCACTGGAGCTAGGGCCACCCTAAATCCAGGATGACTTTCCCCTTGGCCGGTTACCTCTCCCATCTCCAGACAGAGTCTCCTTCTCAGGTTCTGCAAGTACGTGGACTTGTTAGGAAACTGTTCAACCCACCACACCCCTCTTCAGGCAAACCCAGGCCGGTGCACCTTAGCCTTGGGGGAAGCACAACTCCTAAAAACAATATTAGGGGGCATTTATCGATCACATATCATGTGGCATATTACTTCACTCAATCCAAATAGGCAAGATGATGGTCCCTCCTTGCAGATGCCTGCGCTGAGGCTGCCAGAGGGTGGGTCACTTGTGCACACTGCCAGGAAGTGCTAAGCTACATGGCTGTTCACGACCCCCCCCAAATCCAGCACCCTCTGTACCTGCGGCAGTGCGTTCCCGGTAGCCCCACAAGGAGACGTCATGTCAGCCCCAAACTCAATGATGGTCATTAAATCAGCAGCTAACCTGCCCTGAGTGTTTATCCTGCATTCAAAACACTTTGGCATTTAATCCCTTAATAATTTTACGAGGCAGTATATTCACGTCCTAGGGCTGACAAAACTAATTACCACTAACTGAGAGGCTTAAAACAGCAGAAATGTGCCCAGTGGCTGTTCTGGAGGCCATAGTCCGAAATCTGCAGGGTTGACTCCAAGGCCCTGGGGGAGAATCTGCATGGCCCTCTCCCCCAGCCGCTGGTGGTCACCCCAGTCTCTGCCTTCGTTCCACACGGCCACCCTCCCCCTGTGCATCTGTGTCCGGACTCCCCCTTCTTTTAGGGACACTAGTTGGATTGGACTTTGTATGTCCTCACCTGAACTTGACCACACCTGCGGAGACCCTGTTTCCAAATAGGGTCACATGCACAGGGACTGGGGTGAGGACTTGCACCAGTGAACCCACAGCACAGTGGCGTTAGGACCCACACGTGTCTCAGTGTTCCCTAGACAGTCCTAGCTTTATAGATGAGCAAACAGAGACCAGGTGGCAGCGGGGCTGCGGCTCCGACGCTGGTGCCCTGCAGAGCCCAGGTCTCCCTCCTACCATACTGGCACCCCTGGGATGCCCTAGGGTTCCTCCAGCTCAGAAACCAGGATGCTGGTTGCCCAGGACAATCTGTAAACTCAGGGCCAGTCTGCTCAAGGTCAAGTCTCTCTGCTAAGCTCGAATGACAACTCTGATCAATGACAACCATTTCCTTACGCAGTCAACCAGGATTTCAGAAAAGGCAACTTGATCTTTCTCTGTTCTTTCCAACCTCAACAAACCTGGAGCAAAGTATGGGAAAGTGCAGGTGCAGCGGTAAGAACAAAGCTTTCCCTAGTCGGCTGATGCGAGGGACAGGTACAATCTCCCCACCACAGAGGGGGTCCCCGCACACCTGCGTAGCCACTGCCCAGTCTCCCCAGCCAGGACCTTCCCGGCCCACTCACACCCTGACCTAAGCATACAGAAGGCAGAAGAGAAGGCGGAGGCTGAGATTGCCCCAGAGGACTAAAACCGTACCCAGCCCAGGACAGGCACTGGGGAACCACCTTCCCCTGGGGCAGTGAGTGTCCTGGCAACACCCATAGCATCCCTCCTCAAGCTCGGCCAAATGGGGAGAGTGCGTGAAGCCAGCTGGGGACATCAGGAGGGACACTGCTGCCAGGTCCTGCTGCCCAGTCTAGAGAGCCAGCACAGCAGACAAACTGCCCACAGAGGTTGGCAGGCCTTGGCGATTCCCTGGCCAGCTGAGGCTCTCCCCAGGGGGAGGGAGGGAGGCTGGTCCAAATGCTGGAGTCTGGGGAGGCTGCGGCTTTGATCACAAGCCCTGCCTCTGACGACTGCAGCTCGACCATCTCCCTGCATCTAATCACAGCAGTTCAGGGACGCCAGGACAGTGGACAAGCCAGCATTCTCCGGCCTGGAAAAGCTATGCTCAATGCTGGAGAAGTGAGGCTGCTCCAGTTTCGCCCATGAGAAAAGCTCCTTAGAAAAATGCGGAGTGGGGCAAAGGAAGGCTCTTCCTGCCTGCTCAGGGCAGGGCCGTGGAAACCCCTAGACTCCTTCTTCAAAGAGGCCCTAAGAAGAGCTTGTTGGGGGGTGCCCTAAGAGAGCAGGGCTCTCCAGGGGCCTCTGAAGGGTTAGGACAGAGGAGCTCCTGTCTTGAAAATTGGCAGGTGAAATTGAGCAGGAAGGGAAAATTGGCCTGGCCAGGTGACGGAGGAAGCAGGAAGAATTTGGCTTTGGTAGAAAATATTGCAGAAAGCAAGAGAAAGACATGGAGACTCAGAGAGACCCTTTCAGAAGGGACCGCATTTCCCCAAAGTAAGGGCAGCTTTCAGCCTTGATGGACTTGATCCGATATTGTCTAGTCTGGGTTTGGAAAACCTGGGGTGTGGTTGACTAGACCACTGCTCAAAAACATTCTCATCCTTCCCCACACGTCCAAGAGAGGAGAAAAAAGGAGAAAGCTTCCAGAGAGGGACGTCAGCCACTTGGGGTTGAGCTCCATGGGATGTGGGTTGGGGGGGTGGCTCTGGGGAAGGGAAAGGACCTGTCCGTCAGACCTGTTGAGTGGCCTTGGTGGCTGGATCCTTCAGTCCAGACTGAGTGGACTCAGGACATCCCCGTTACCCCCAGAGTGTGTCCTTGGGACCAGCAGCCTCATCCTGTCTCTCTAAGAGCCACCCTGGGCACTGAGTTCCCAGTGGCTTCAAAGGGAGCCCTGAGCCAGCTGCGCTCCCAGGGGGCAAGTACAGCGGCCCCTGCCACCCGGCCACCCCCCCTGCCAGATGTCAGCAGCGCTTGAGGCAGCTTTGGTCTCAGGCCACAGCAGATGGAAGCAGCTCAGCCCGGAGCCGGCCCTGCTGGGAACTGCGCTGGCATTTCCCGGGTTTGTCAGCTCCTCCAGGCGCCCCAGAAGCCACATGCAGAACAAAGTCTCCAGGGTGCTGCTGTAGGCTCAGAGAGGAGGGGGGAGAGGAGCCGCGCCGCCCCCGCCAGGCCCTGGGAACTTCCAGCTCCCCCTGAAACACATGCGACTCAGTGCAACCAGCGTGCCTCACTCTCGTAATCACAACGCTGTGGGCTGTGTGGGCTTTTGAGCCAAGTGTTTGAATCCAAGGGTTGGAGTCAGGTGTGCAGAGCCCTCGGCAGGGGGTGGACGGGCGGGTTTGGATGAGCCTGTTCTTGGTCTGATCTTGCACCTGAGGAAACTGAGTCTGGAAGGGGCCAAGCAGCTGCTCCTCACACACCTGGTGGAGATGGATTCTAGGCAAGGCCACGGGCCTCTAAGCTCTGCACCTGTTCCCCTGATCCACAGATGCGGTGTCCAACCCCAAGTGGGAAGTGAGGGCCACGAACACCCTACCCTCAAGGCACGGGGTACGTGGCCTTGGGAAGGGAGCCGAGACAAGCACACAAATACCTCCCCCCCACAAGAAGGCTGGAAGGGTGGGACAAAAACCCACAGGACTCCTCCGGAGTGTGGCTGCCCTGTGCACATGGCGTTTGAACGGGAACATTTGGGGCAGCTGAGGTGGCTGCAGCTCATCAAGTCACAGAAATGGCTCAAAGTCAACCATGTAAAGAGGTGTAAGATCCAGAAGGTGGGGATGGCCTTTAGTGTCTGACCAGGAAGTGTGGACCTTTTCTATGGGGAAAGCTATTAGAGGTTTTTGAGCTGGGGTATATGATGACGAAAATTATCTTCTGGAAGATAAAATGCCAAATCAAAGTCCATCATGGGCTCAGCGCCTGTGGCTCAATGGGCTAAGGCGCCAGCCATGTACACCTGAGCTGGCAGGTTCGAATCCAGCCTGGGCCTGCCAAACAACAATGACGGCTACAACCAAAAAATGGCCAGGCATTGTGGCAGGCGCCTGTAGTCCCAGCTACTTGGGAGGCAGAGGCAGGAGACTCACTTGAGCCCAGGAGTTAGAGGTTGCTGTGAGCTGTGATGCCACAGCACTCTATCCAGGGTGACAACTTGAGGCTCTGTCTCAAAAAAAAAAAAAAAAAAGTCCATCATGGATCCCTGCAGATACACTGAAATCTGTGCTGACAATTCGTAACAAGGTCTGAGATAAACTGCTGCTCCCTCCCGGGATGGACGTTCCCCCTCCCACCCACAATTAATACACCTTTATAGAATAATTAAAATTCAGCTTGGAATACTAAAAATTCTCAAGTTTTGAACTAGATAGAAGTTTGTTTCCTTTGTGTACAAGAAGCCCAGCAAACACCACTAGTGTTGGAGACCCAGGGTCTTTCTGTTTTGTCTAGTCCACTGTGCATGTCTTTCTTTCTTTCTTTTCTTTTCTTTTCTTTTTTTTTTGTTTTTGAGACAGAGTCCCACTATGGGTAGAGTACTGTGGCGTCACGGCTCACAGCAACCTCAAACTCTTGGGCTTAAGCGATTCTCTTGCCTCAGCCTCCCAAGTAGCTGGGACTACTGCTCCCTACCACAATGCTTAGCTATATTTTGTTGTCATTGTTGTTTGGCAGGCCCAGGATGGGTTTGAGCCTACCAGCCCTGCTATATATGGCCCTACCTACTGAGCTATGGGCACTGAGCCCATGCATGCCTTTCTAGTCCCAAAGTTACCTCATAGTCCAAAATAGCTGCTGGAGCTCCTGCCATCACATTCATAGTCTAGTTAGCTCAAAAGAGGATGAGGAGGAGGATGGCACATGCATGCATCCCATACTCCTTAGGAACACTTTTATTTACATTCACTCAATTGGCTATAACTTTATCACTTTACTATGAGGTCAGACAATTAAGTTCATGAACAAATCCTAGAAAAAGTGCTACATACCTCCTGCTGAATATCACTACGGTCACCTTTGAAGTACTCTCCTTGGGAGGCTCTGCACCACCTACGCCAGTTCTTAGTCTGCCCTTCAAAGCACGTTTTCTAGGAAAAGTTCATGAACTTAATTGTCCAACCTAGCTGCAAGGAGGCTTAGTCTTTATTCCCAGTAGTGGCCAGGTGGACAGCTCAAAACTGTGATTTCTATTACTGAGAAGGATGCTGGAGACGTCCGTCAGTGCCTGCCGGACACAAGCTCCACAATAAGGAATTCACTGAGCTCATGTCATGTATTTACCACGCTCTCCAAGGTCCCTATATGAGCCACAAAAATAAAAGGAAAGAAACGAGGACTTGAGGATGAAAGGGGAGCAAAACAGAGTTAGCAGCACTTGGCAAGGGGACGAAGGCAGCAGGGTCAGGACCAGGTCCAGTTTGACTCTGCCGTGTTCCCTCGCCAGGCCTGTCTGCCCATCCATGCGACGGATGGGGAGGAACTGCTGAGACACCAGTGCTCTCCAGGCCCTGAAGCACCACGTCTGAGAGACACACAGAGGCCAGGCAGAGAGGAGGAAGAAGCTTGTCTTTGTCTCCCGGGAGTGTATGAGGCGCCCCAGAAGGGAGGTGGCTTTTTGCCGTATTCAATAAGGAGGCTCAGGAGGGCACAGCTCAGGGCAAACAGGCTACCATGCCAAGTCCACTCAGAGTTGGTCAGTGTCACTGAGAGGACTGGGGACCCAGCACAGGGAAGACTAGAGAGTGGGTGGGGGCAGGAGCCAGCACCGTGCTGAGGGTGCTGCCTGGGGCCCTGTGAGGCAGGGGCTGCCCCTAATCCCGCAGGCCAGATGAGGAAGCTGAGGCCCAGGGCAAATGGCAGAGCTGGGATCCCAGCCCTCAAACCCACGGTGACGCACAGCACACGGGTTAAGTTTGAAGCCCTTCCTGTGGGCACAGCCCTCAACAAAGTGCAGAGGTTGGAGCTCCTGGTGAACCACGGAGGAACAGACCACCTGGAACAGCTCATGGCCAGCGTGGGAAGAGAGGCCAGGCTGTGTGGTTGGGGGCCACAGATCCTGGACCCCAGCACCCTCTGAGGAAGAGGGGGTCACCTTCTGAGCCCTGCCTCCCTCCTGGCAACCTGTGCAGGTGGGGCCCAGGACCAAACTCCAGGGGTTCCGGAGCAGGCTCCTCCAGGGGAGGAGACCAGGGGGTCACATGCTCTGTGTCCCCACAGTCCAGCCACCCAGGCCTCGCTGACCACCTCGGGCAGGGCAGGGTGAGAGTCTAGAAAGGGCCAGTGTGGGTGTGAGGGGTGGGGAAATCTGCCATCCCAAGCCGGGAGCCCCCCTGTGTCTGAAGAGGCTCACCGCCTCCCCGCCTGCTGTCCTGTCTGCCCCCCTGCTCTCTGCGTCTGTCTCTGTCCGGCATGTCGCCTTCTCGGTTCTCTGTAGATGGAGCTCCCTCCCTCCACCTGCCTGCGAGGTGTCCAGCTCTGCCTGCCTTTCCCTCTTTCTCTCTGAGCCTCTTTTTGTCTCTCTCCTCCACACAGGGCCTCCCGTGGACATCTCCAGAGCACTTCTCTAGCGAGGTGCACAGCTGCCCCTCTGGGGCCTGGCTCAGATGCTGCCCAGTGCCTGCTCAGAGTCTGCCTAGAACCAGGAGCGAGTGTGGGGACAGAGTGGACCCTCAGAGTATTTGCAAGGAGAGGAAAGCGGAAAGCAGCTGGGCCCTTCTCCTCACTCCTCTGCCCTCGAGGCAGGGTAGGGGCAGCTCCCACTGGCAGGGGTTGCTCCTTACCCAGGGCTGCCCCTACTCCCTGCAGTGCCAGGGTCCCGGGAGCAGCATCTAGGGAGCCGACTGAGGACACACAGAGGGACCTGCACTTCTCTGCTGGATAAGCGTACCTGGGAAGGCTCCAAGTGCTCAGCACTCAGAGGGCCCCAAACCCGCTTCTCCTTCCTACCATAATGTAGCTTTTGTCCACTCTCCCAACCCTGAACCTCCACAGGGAAGAGCTCAGGCTGGCAAGGAAACCCAGGTCCCCGGCTGGCTGAATATTTAACCGGTTGTGCCTGCTCCACAGTAGGGGCAGCAGAGCCTCAGCCCTGGCCTCTGGGGCACTCCAAGAGGAGACTGTCAAGGGACAAGAACTGTGGGCTGGGGACAGATGCGGACAGATACAGAGACAGCAGAGAGACAGGGAGATGGTCCGAGACAGAGAGAAGCCAAGAGACCCATAGAGAAGCAGAGAACAGTCAGAGATGGAGAATGGGAGAGAGAGGAGGTGGGAGGTGGCTGGAAGACAGCAGACCCATGCTGGTGGCACAGAGTGAGATGGCGGAGGTGCTGGCCACTCATCCCCCTTCCTCCCCCTCCCCCAGGCCCGGCAGCCTCGGGAACACACAAGGCAGGATAGTCAGCAGCACAGACTGAGCCGGCCACCTGGGTTCCAGTTCCCATTCTGCCATTCACGGACTGCGTAACCGTGAGCAGGTGATATAACCTCTTTGAGCCTTAACTAGGCAACAGGGATAATAACCTACATCATAAGGTTAATGTGCGAATTCAGTGAGTTAATTTAAGGCAGTTAGGATAGTGTCTGGCAGAAAGTAACCACCCTATAAGTGTTATTTACTCAGTATTATATTCAACTGACTCACTTTTTTGCTTAAACAAACTTTGAGGAAAACTTCATGATTGTGATAAAATATGCATGTATAATGTAAGCTTAGAGTGGTAACAGAAAAACATATTCAGAGAAACATACTCAGAACCATCCATGAAATTCTAAAAGAATATGTTCAAGTAACCCACAGAAAGGCGGGAGAATGGAAATGGGAATGAGAAACAGAGGAACAAACAGGAGCAGTAAAATAGGAGGCTTAAGTCCCACGCTACCGATAATTATATTAAATATAAATGGTGTAGATCTACACCAATTAAAAGGCAGACATCGCAGAATGAATTTTTCTGACAACCTAACTACACATTGGCTAAAAGAAACTCACTTGAAATATGATACAGGTAGACTGAAAATAAAAGATATATATGTGTTTGTGTGTGTATAGATTTATATATATATAGATACTTCAAGCACATTAATCCACAGAAAGGAGGCCTGTCTATATTAACATCAAATAAAGTGGACTTTAGAGTGAAAAAGAGGGACATTTCATGATGATAAGAGTCAACCTCCCAGACACAGCAATCCTGGACATCTGTGCACCAGCAGTGGGGTCTCAGACTACATGAACAAAAACGAAGGGAACTGAGAGGAGAAATAAAGTCACCTGGACAGCTGGAGCCCTCAACAGCTGAAAAACCACTGGACAGGACGTCAGCAAGGGTAGGGAGATCTGAATGGCCCTTCAACCAGAGGGGTCTAAGTGATAGTTACGGAGCGTTCTCACCAACAGCAGCAGAATACACACGGTCCAAGACTGCTCACCACGAGAGGCCAGAAAACAGACCTCTGCGGATTTTAAAATATTAGCCATTCGTGTGATTTGTATTAATGTCGCTGTGACTTGTGTCACAACCCTAAATGGACACTGATCCTCCTGATAAACGCAAAGTAACCCATCATCTCAACGAGTTAAGGGGAAGGACAATGATGCCTTTAACTTCTACCTCGTCATCGAGGGCTCCGAGTCCGACTCCAAGTGGGAAATGTGCACGGGGGTGAGGGCTGCATGGCAGCCGAGTGGTGGCACCAGCTTCTGACTCCCACGGACCCCTGTAGTCCTGTGGGAACTGTCCTTATGTGCAGGAAGGGCTGGCAGGTCGGTAATTTGCACTCAAGGTTCTGTTGTTCCCTATGGCAACTTTTCTGTAAGTCTGAAATTAGTTCCAAAAGAACATATGAAAAAATTAGGCATAATAAATTGGTATCCGAAGCAAACAATGGTAACAACAAAACCCCGAGAGAGATTAGCAAATGTCACCAAGGTTAAAGACTTATCGGTAGGTCCGACCCCGAGACTTTCTCCTTCCTGGGGTCAGCAGGCCCGACACGGCCCCTCTAGGGTATCGGTGTTTTCAGAGACCAGGCTCAGACCCTCTTGCCCCCACGTTTAAGAAACTTTAGAGTAATTGTAAGATGCCGAGCTATAGTGTCAGATTGTCCTGCTGAAACCAGCCCAGCTCCCCAGCTGGGGCTCGCAGACAGAGCCCATGGTCTGAGCCTCAGTTTCCTCAGCCGCCAACATCTGCCCTCAGGTTATTGGACTTAAACTTGGGGGTATTTGAGGTGTCGCAGAGCCCCGGGGCTATTTTCAAGCATTATTTGCTCATCAGTTCTCCAGGCCAGCAGCTCGTTCCCCCAAAGGCAGGTCACCTCCTGGCTGGATAAGGTCCCCTCTGGAGCCACAGAGGTCAATTCAAGGCCTGGAGAAATGAGGGCCATAAAACTCCTCCCAGCACTCCCCCCACTGGAGATCAAACCGTTATCAGAATCAAAGCTACCAGCTGATGGATGAGGTCGCAGGACTCCGCCCTGGCAGCCGGCGCCTGGCCGTTATATGGAACTGAAGAGACCCCAACCCCTCACCCGGCGCCTCTAGGCAGTCTAATCTGGGCCAGAAGGCCTCTGGTCACCCCCTTCAGGAAGATGCTTATCTCTCTCTGCAGAGAGGAAGACAGAGCGCCACCCGGGAGGTGACAGCAGGCAGCAGGGTGAAGAGGCCACGTAGATGGTGGAGACCAGGCTGGCGGCTGCCCCACTCCCCCTACCAGTACTCAGCCGTGTGCAGACGGCAGGAGCCCAAATGGTGCTCAGAGCCAGAGAGCCCTGAGCTTCCACGCTGGAGGCAAGAAACAGCTCTAACAACTCAGTTTATCAGGGGCCTTTGGGGGGGGCAGACAAGGGCCAGTGTCACTCCCACGCTCTGGGCTCTCGGCCTCGCAAAAGGAAGACCCTATACCAGGAGTTGGAAGATTCCGGAAGGGCCTGCTCTTGTAGGAGCTGAGTACAGGCCCAGCCTTGGAGGATTCCGGATGGAATTCACAGACCGGCAGGGATGTCGTTTTGACCATCTCTGAATTCCGGGTGCTTCCGACAGAACCTGGAGATGGGAGGACCTCAGTTGCTGTTTTGGGGACCAGACGCACACTCTGTGCAGTGTGGCACCTTGGGTTCCAGCCACCCAAGCTTGAAGCTCAGCTGTGGGTGTATAACTTAGCCCAGGGACTTCATCTGTCAACAGGGATGGGTAAAAGGCCCCCTCAAAGGCTTGACTAAAGGAGCTGGGATGCGCAGATTATGAAAGGACTTGGCACATGCCCGTGGTCGCATTGTTATTATTTTTATCACCAGGACATTGCTGTGATATCGTTTCAAATGAAACATCAACGGACAATCAAATAGACAGCAAGCAGAGTCTGGAAAGAAAGTCACCAAGATGCCAGGAGTGGTAGAATTTGAGTGCACCTGAGTGCTCATTGTTTCATTTGTGTATTTTCCACCCTTTTTAAAGGAACCTGTACGTCCTTTTCAGATGCAGAATCTAACCCTGCTGGATAATGCCCCAGGTGACCAGCCCCACGGCAAGGGGACTGACTAGGAAGGGAAGCTTCCTCTGGTTACTATGTGGGTTCCTTGGCAGAACCAGGATTTGGATACGAAAATGTCTAACTCTGAAGTTTTTCCACTACCTCAGGCAGACTCGAGCATGTTCTCCCAGGGGCATCTCTGCAGGATCTTTATCTGGAGCAAAGGCTTCCTAAAATACCTTGGAATGACTTTCAGCTCCTCAACTCCAAGTTACCCAAGCTGCATGCACACCTGTGAGTGTGCACGTGAGTGTGTGTTTCGGGAGCCTGCTCTTCTGGCTGTATGACTTAGGGAAGTTTTTTTCCCCCCTCTCTGGGGAGAGTGGAAGTACCTCTGAACCCAACAACCCTGGTGTTTTATGGCTTGATTTTTTTTTCTTTTTTTGAGGCAGTCTCACTTTGTCACCCCAGGCTGGAGTGCCATGGTGATAGCCTAGCTCACTGCAACCTCAAACTCCTAGGCTCAAGTGATCATCCTGCCTCAGCCTCCCAAGTAGCTAAGATTATAGGTGCCCACTGCAATGCCTAGCTAGTTTTTCTATTTTTAAATAGATTGAGGCTCGGCGCCTGTGGCTCAACGGGCTAAGGCACCAGCCACGCACACCTGAGCTGACGAGTTCGAATCCAGCCTGGGCCCGCCAAACAACAATGACAGCTGCAACCAAAAAATGGCTGGGCGTTGGGGCGAGCGCCTGTAGTCCCAACTACTTGGGAGGCGGAGGCAAGAGACTCGCTTGAGCCCAGGAATTTGAGGTTGCTGTGAGCTGTGATGCCACAGCACTCTACCCAGGGTGACAGCTCGAGACTCTGTCTCAAAAAAAAAAAGAGATGGAATCTCACTCTTGCTCAGGCTGTTCTCCAACTCCTGAACTCAAGTGATCCTCTCTCTCGCCTCAACCTCCCAGAGTATAGGATTACAAGCTTGAGCCACTGTGAGTGGCTTATTGCTCAATGTTTTGTTTGGGAGAATAAAAGTTGGACAGCTGGGTGTGAATGAAAAGACCTCTCACCTGGGGACATCCGAGGCCTCCACTTGAGAGAAGGTGTCTCTGGCTGTGCAAAACTGGTGTTCAACAGTGCCACCATGTGGCCACCCCTAGAGCGACAGGCCAGCGAGGGGCCCAAACAGCTCAGCACTCCCCTCCACCTGCAGTTTGATGGCAGCTGACCCCACCTTGGGCCTAGAAGGCTTCCACTCTGTTAGACAATAGGCAAAGTAGGACTCCTCAAGAAGGAATACTAGACTTTCTACCACTGAGAACAAGTACAGTGTGATTCCTTATTAAGAAACATCACAGGGGCAGTGCCTGGGCCTCAAGGAGTAGGGCACTGGCCCCATATGCTGGAGGTGGCGGGTTCAAACCCAGCCCAAGCCAAAAACAGCAAAAAAAAAAAAAAAACAGATAAGAAAAGAAATGTCACAGGCCCACACGCTCTGGTCTAAATGTGTTTCCCAAAGTCCACATATTGAAACCCTAACTCCCAAGGTGCGGCACTAGGAAGTAGAGTGTTAAAGAGGTGAGGGGTCATGAGGGCGGAGCTCAAGTGTCTTTATAAAAGAGACCCCCCCAGAGCCGCTTCACCCTCCATGAACAAGTCCCTCTATGGAGCAGAAAGGGCCCCCACCAGCTGTGAGTCTGTCAGCACCACCATCTCAGACTTCCAGCCTCTGGAACTGTGTGAAATAAAGTCTGAGGTTTAAAAGCCACCCAATCCGTGGTATCTCCAAACTGGGAGACATGGGTCAGACTGGTCATATTTCATAGACCCCACAATTTTTAAGGGAGGTAACCTATCCCTGGAATCGTTACATATGTCAATAAGACAATGATACCTGATTCACAAACATTTGATTAACACAATAATACAAAAGTGCCAGGGGTGGGAGGAAAGCCAGGGTACAGCTGCGCTTGGGGACCCCGGGCCAGCCCTGCCTCTGCCCAGTTCCTCTTATTCCCATGTGCGTGAGCTCTCCAGCCTCTTTTCTGGCCTGACCCTACTGTGTTCTTTCATTGTTCTGTTTTTCTGACAACAGCTGGTTACCGAGGAAACCTCTCTGGAGCCCAGAGTCAGACCCTGCAATGAAATTCTGTCCCCACTTCTCTCTGCATCCACAAGAGCCTCTTGGCGTGACCTCAGAAAACCCTGCCACCTCCCAAGCAAAGAGCCCACCCCGCCCACAACCGGGAACTTTCCCTGGGGGCTGAGTACAGCTGAAAAAAGGAAGCAGGGCTGGAATGAGACAGCCAAGGGACAAAATGACCCCGAGACTGCCTATCACCTCAACCCTTCTTTTTAATGTTAAATGTTTTATGAAAGTGTAACATGTCTGAAACGCAGAGTCCTAAGCTCACTGCACAATGAATTCACAAACTTAACTCCCCACGTAACTAGCACCCAGAAAACGGGAAGGGAACATCTGCCAGCCCCTCCTAAAGCATCATTGGCGTCCCTTGTGGTCAGTCCACTCCTCCTCCCCCAGAAGAGTAGCCACTGTCCTGCCGTCTATCAGCAGAGATTTCTCCTGCCGGTGTTGACCTTGGGGAGAAGGGCATCCCACACGGCTGTCCAGAGCCTGCACTGTCTGCCCGACACCGCGGCAGGAAGGCCAGGCCAGCTGCAGCCTGGGCAGCGGTGGCTGTGTCCCCAGAGCGTGTCGCCTTCACTTGCGTGCACAGGACAGTTTCCTCGTCCACACGCTACTGAAGGGCCGGGGAAACCTCCAGATTTTTGTCTTCAGCAAGCAATGCTGCTCTGAGTACCCTTGTCCGTGTCTCTGGGTGAACATTTCTCCTGCGTATGTTCAGCTGTCACCCCCTTATCTGGGGGTGGGGGGGGGCTATGTTCTGAGCCCCTCCAGCAAATGCTTGGAACTGGCCCTACTGAACAGCATCTATTTATATATACCTATGATAAATTCTGATTGACAAATTAGGCACAGTAAGAGATTAACGATAATAACTAACAATAAAATACAACAGTTGCACCACCACAGTGTAACAGAAGTTATGCGCATTCTCTCTCTCTCTGGAATTTTCCATCCTGTATCTTCAGACCTCCTCGCGCTGAGAATAACTGAAACCGTGGAAACCCCGAGGGGACTGCTATGCCGGTGGGGCGGTGCTGTCAGGTGGCGCAGGCTGAATCCCGTGGACGCAGCCTCAGAGTCTTTCCAAGAGTTTGTAGCAAATTTCACTCCCTCGGCTGGCAGCAGATCGCAGCACCCCTGGTCCCCAGCCGGGCCAGCACCGGTACCGCCTTCTCAGCGGTTTGCAGGCGCCTTCCATTCTGCGGCTGGGGCGCCAAAGAGGCGTGTCACTCCCAAGACTGCAGAGGGACCCTGTGCGCACCCCCCCAGGGACCCAGTGTGCCCCCACCGTCCGCCCCGCGCGTCCTGAGGCCTGGACACACACAGAGGCTCTGTGTCCGCACACAGAGGCCTGGACAGAGAGCGCGCCTCGCCCGGGACCACACGGCAGGACCCGCAACCCGGGCTTCGAACCCCTGTGGGGTCTGTGCTCCTGCCCCGACCCCGAACTGCCCGTGAACCGTGGTTCTGAAAGAGTGGCCCCTGGGCCAGCAGCAGCCACATCATCTTGGAGCATGTTAAAAACGGACATGTCCAGGCCCCACCCTACACCTGCTGCCACCCGCCCTCTGCCATGAGGCCCGCGAGGACCGCGGTGTCCTGGGCGCGGACAGAGGCTGCGGACCAAAGGAACGCACGCAGTTCGCCGGTTTGCTCACTAGAGGGCGGCAGCGCCCCGGGACGCGCCCGGAGCCGCCCCAGCCGCCCAGCGAGCCGCCCAAAGTCTCCCACGGTCTCCGCGGGCAGCGGCTGGCAGTGACCGCCGCTGTTAGGGGGGATGGACCCTCAGGTCAAACCTGCCGCTGGTGTTGAGGGAAGGGGGCGTTTTCACTAATACAGGAGGCGGGACGCCTAAGCGCTAGTACCACCTGGCACGGGAACCCCAAGCACCCAGGGCTGTGCGATTCGCTGTGCAGCCTCAGCAGAACCGTGGCCTCTCTGAACCTGTTTTCTCACCTCAAGGCAGAGCTGTTGTATCCAGATGGCTTTAGAGCCCCCAGCCCCAGCCTTGATACTTCATAAGACTCTGTTGATGTCTGCGCACGTTAAGAAACAGAGGCTGTCCTGCAACATGCATGCGCAAAGGTTATTCTGGAGGGTTCAGCTGTTATTGCCTGTATTACTATGTAGTCTGTAGAGGCATGTGCTGGCTAGCCAGCAAACGCAACTGGTGGAGGTTGCATGTGAGGTCTGGAACAGTGGCAGCCACCATGGGCCTATTTTCCACATGGACACTGAGGCTTCACAGGTGCCTTGCCCAAGGTCACACACGAGAAGCAGTGAACTCAGGGCTCGAGCCCATGTTTTCCAGCTTTTCATTTTACACTGGACTGCTGTATCTCTGCAAGGTGGACTCAGCTAGAGTGACAATTTCTTTATCAAACCAATGAGGCATATTCTTCAACCCATTAACCCTAGACGACAAGCTCAGGGAGGGATTGCTGTGCTCCCACAGATGAACCAGGGGTGTTAGAATCCATGCAACAACTGCGTCTGTCTCAAAACAGCACCCGGTTACTCTGGGTTTCTGGTAAAGAAATTGGTAGCTATTTCTGAAGATGCCAAGACTCAGGCTCCCTCAAAAGTTCAATTATCTTATTGTGAAACTATAATCAGATTTCCCCTGAAATAACAGCCTTGCTCTCCCTGAGCAGAACTGAAGGGCAATTGTGGAGATGGTCAGAGGCCCTGCATTCCTTCCTGCAGACTCACTATAGTCAGGTGGAGATTAGAAGATTGCCTCACCCCACCCTCTAAATGCCAGCCAGGAGTGTGTTCAGTGTATTCTGGACACTCAGCTTCTCCCGTAAATCTCTGGCCTGTCTGCTCCTGTCTTGGCACCTGCTTCTTGGAGGGTCTGAACAAGCCTCAGGAATGCGCCTGCTGTGACCTGGGCCATGCCTCTGTTTTGGGGGAGGGGCTCCCCTTTTCGACACCTCTGTAGCTTCTGTCCAGACTGCACATTGTCTTAGAATCAACGTTCAGACAAGCACTTTGCTGGGGAAGCACTTCGAAGTCATGTCAACATACGTGAAACTTCAGAAGTATTTTCAGAAGACACAGCTCACACATGGTGGGAAGTCTTTGGCCAAACCATAGGCCACAGAGGGCCAGGGGATTGGGGGGAGCACAGGCAGACTCTGGGACTGGGACAGGGACGTTTGACAAAGACTTGTGCTCATTCCTCACATCCCCAAACCAGAAGCAGTATTTAAAACAACTTCTTACATAACTCAGTACATTCTTCCTCCTCCTTGTGATTGGAGTTTTCTAGAACCTGATGACAACCTTTTTGGTTATCTTCTGGTTTCAATGTGCTGGTTCTCCACCTTTGAAAGAGGAAATGGGCTGGAGACCTCAGAGCCAGGTTTTGTTTGTTTGCTTTTTAAAATATCATTAGTGAAGGCAGCTGCCTATCAACACACTCTCTGCCGAGGGACAGCTGGGCTTGTCTGTCCTACGAAAGGACACTGGACCACGGGAAAGGGGAATAAGAACAGTAACTCAAGGGGGTGCGATTCTAGATTTGAGGGCTTCAGGGAAGCCAGGACTTCGCCATTGTCACTGTTGTCAAAGTCACTGTTGTTAGCTGTCTGTCATGGCCTTGGGCTCTGAGCTTCACCTTCATGACCATACTGAGTCCTCCAGGACATAACATGCTATCCCCATTTCACAGATGAGCCAGCTGACCCTCAGGGAGCTGACATTGCCCCCAGAACATGGTGAATCCCCTGTGTGTCCAGCACCTTCCAGACAGCACAGCCCTCCTCTGACGTCAAGGAGTACCCACAGTGACAAGATGGGCCCCAAACACCCAGGTCAACTGCAACTGGTCACTCTCAGGTGTGGCCAGGTGCTGCTGCGGTCGTAGCCTCGGTTCTAACGTGAACTCGCCCTGTGGTCTCACAGGTGACTTTCCTTATCTGTGCCTCAATTTCTTCACATGGAAAGTGAGGTCTGCCAGACAGGGGAGTGGATGAGAATAGGGGTGCCAGAGCCAGTCCACCAGTGTTCTAATCGGGGCTCTGCTGCTTCCTACTGAGTGACCTTGACCAAGTGACTCAACCTCTCTGTACCCCCGTTGTGTCATCCACAAAACAAGTGTAAGAGTTGCCACACTACACGTGGTTTGAGGCTCAGAGGATTTGGTCACCATGAGCCCTTAATCAGCAGTATCTGTGGCTAACTGTTTCTAAAGCTGAGGGGTCGAGGGAGATGAGCCCCAGACTCCCCCACAGATGTGTCAATCTGTGACCCTCCCACGCCAGTCACACCTTCAGCATGTGACTCAGAGCCCGGCCCTGCTGACAACCCCACCACACACGTCCAGTCAGCCAATCTGCACCATTGTTCCTGGCCAGCTCGTGTCAGGCTCTACACAGTGTCACTTAATGAGCAAGGCGTCCAGGACAGAGAGACTCCTCAAAAGGAAACACAGAGACAATAAAGACTGAAGAAAACAAACAGATCATCTGTGAGCTGGGAGACATCTGTGGTCAGATCACTCGTGAGCTGGGGGACATCCCTGGTCTAATAGATTAACATGTATAATTGGGGGCCCTGAGGATGGGTGATGGGTAGGCAGAAAAAGAACCTTGAAGAACTAGTGTCTGAAACATGTCCAAGTCTGATGAAAACTCTAAACCCACAGATCTATGAAGCAAACAAATATAAAGCACAAGAAGCATAAAGAAAATTACAAGGGGCCTTGTAATCAGATTACTCAAATCAAAGATAAAGATAAAATCTTAAAATCGGCCAGAGAGGAAAATACATATCGGAGCAGAATATAAAGAAGAGCTCTTTAGGACTGGCAGGTGTTTATACCATACGTGAAATAGCATGAGACATTTGACAGTGGACTGTGATGAGTTAGATACGTTTATAATGAACTACAGGGAAATCCCTAAGGCCACAGAAAGAGATAAAGCTCATAAGCCACAGGAGATAAATGGATCGTTAGAGTAATATGCTAAAAGAAGGGGGGAAAGAGAGAGAGAGAGAAAGGAACAAAGAACAGAAGAGTCAAATAGAAAATACCTCGCAGTTTCGTGAATTTAAACTCAACCATATCAACAATCATTAAAATAAATGGTCCAAGTACCTAACTAAAAAAGCCAGATTTTGTGAGGTGGGATAAAAATGCAAGACCCAGCTATAGTCTGACTACAAGAACCCCACTTTAAATATAAAGATACAATTAGGTTAAAAGTGCGGTGGGTAGGAGGCTGGAGCAGGTTGGGAAAGACACAGAGTTAAGCTAACATCAATCAATACAGCCAGCAGGCGTGGTCACATTAATATCTGAGAAAGTAGATTTTATCATAAAAATATTAGCAGGAAGAGAAGGCCATTTCCCCCAAGATCGAGGGGTCAATTCATTAAGAGGACCTAACGAGGCCAAGCGCAGTGGCTCACATCTGTAATCCTCGCACTTTGGAAGGCAGAGGTAGGAGGATCGCTTAACCGAGGCGTTCCAGACCCACCTGGGCAACAGCAGACCCTGTTTCTACAAAAAGTGCAAAAATTAGCCCAGTGTGGTGGTGGACACCTGCAGACCCAGCTGCTAGGGAGGCTGAGTGGGAGCATTGCTTAAAACAGGAGTGTGAGGTTGCAAGGAGCTACAACAGTGACGCTCTGTCTCAACCCCTCACAAAATTTTAAACAATAAAAAATTTTCTCTGAAGAGGACAGGACAAACCTATATGTTACTCAAAGCTTCGAAATATAGGAAAAACTGACAACTGCAAAGGAAAGACACACACCTGTGACTCCCATCAAGCGTTTCAGCGTCCCTCTCTCAGTGACTGGCAGGGCAAATATACAAACAGTGAGTTAGGATATAAATGACAGCCAGTGTGATCTAACCACGTCCATAAAACATCCACCCAATGACAGCAGAAAACAGGCTCTTCGAAAGTACAGGCACAACATTTACCAAGGTAAAACCGCAGTGTGGGGCACGTGGCAAGAAACTCCAAATAATTCAAGTCATACGATGTATTTCCTTTGAACCGCAATGTAGTTAAACTGATCAATAATGAAATGATCTCTAGAAAAATCCAGGACTTAGACTACAATTAACACACCTCTAAATAACATACATTTTCAAATGAACATGAAATAGAAGTTAGAAAGTATTGCAAACTGAGGGTAACGCTGACGCAGCACTTTGGGGAAATTTATAGCATCCAACCCACATACAAAGAAAGAAAAAAAAAAATGCCCTGATGGATGACTTTATTCCCAGCTGAGATACCAGAACGAGAAGTGTAAATTAAACACAAAGCGAGCAGAGGGAAGAGAAGATACGAGGAGAGAGGAAGGAGGTGAAGAGTAGAACCACGGAAGTTCTTCGATGAGATTAATATCATGACTAAACCTCCAGCCGAACTGCTGAAGGAAAGGGAGGGAAGATTCAAATCACCAAAATCAGGAATGAAAAAGTTAATTTTAACACAAATTCTACAGATGTTAATATCATTAAGGGAAAACTGTAAACTGAAAACTGTAAAGTTTCAATAAACTTGACACTTCAGGTGAAGTCCACAAATTTCTTGATAATTACAAACTAAGGAAGCTCACTGGGGGTGGGTGAGAATCTGAATAGCCACATATCTACTAAACACAGGGTTTTTGCAGTTAAAAGACTTCACACAAACACCAGATTCAAACGAGCTCACTTTTCAATTCTATAAAAATTGAAGGAAGAAATAAAACCAATTCTTCTCAAACTCTTTCATAAAACTGAAGAGGAAGGAATGTTTGCCTACTCATTTTATGGGACTGGTTATTGCTTTATTTTATTTTATTATTTTTTTTATTATATTGCCCTTGGTAGAGTGCCATGGTATCACAACTCACAGCAACCTCCAACTCTTGGGCTTAAGCGATTCTCTTGCCTCAGCCTCCCAAGTAGCTGAGACTACAGGCACCTGCCACAATGCCTGGCTATTTTTTGGTTGCAGATGCATTGTTGTTTAGCTGGCCTCAGCTGGGTTCAAACCAGCCACCCTCATTGCATGTGGTCGGCACCGTAACTACCATGGTACGGGTGCTGAAACTGGTTATTGCTGTAATACCAAAATCAGACAAAGACATTTTAAGAAAATAAAACAGTAGACCAATATCATTCATGAACCTGGATCACAAGTTTGCAAAATTTTAGCAAATAAAGACCAACTATATAAAAAAAAGTGGGGAGGTGGACTCTGACAACACATAAAAGGAATAAAGCAACATTATCAAGCAGAGTCTATTGCAGGAATATAAGTTTTGTTAAAAGTCAGTAATATAATTTACTATATTTAACAGACCATTAAAAAAGTGATCATTTCAGCAGTTGCTATAAAAGCATTTAACAAAACACAACATTGATTTCTGATTAAAAAACAAAGACTCTCAACAAATTTGAAGCAGGAGAACCTCCTCTCCTTGATAAGGGCATTTGCAGTTACCACCACTCTAAGTAGCGAAAGACCAAACATTTTGTCCCAAGATAAGGGCAAAGGTAAGAATGTGAACTCCCACCAGTCTACTGGACATTTCACTAAAGATTCTAGTCTGTGCTGTCAGGCAAGAAAAAGAACTAAAAGGGGCCCTATTAGGAAGGATGTCGTGGTTGACGATGGTCTGTGCCCAAAATGTGGTAAAATCTACACCTTGAATATGTGTAGTTCATCCTTCGTCCCCCACACTTCAATAACAAGCTTGTATTAAAAGGCTGTTCTCTAAAATGGGGTATTTCATAACGAAAGGGAGAGAGAAAGCTGAAATATGGTGGGTGTTAAGACACACTGTCCCCAGACACAGCCCTGGCACTGGCTGTGTGACCTCTGTTGAATCTCTCAACTGAGGGTGGAAACCAGTTGGTAGCTAAACTGGGATCGTTATACTAATCTTTTAACTTCTCAGAATGCTTGAAAATTTTCATGATTAAAAAGTACAGGGAAGGAACACGGGCTTTGCAGTCAGACCTTCCAGGGATGAAGTCTGATTCTGTCACCTCCTGGTTGTGTGAACTTGGCAAGTGACGGTCTCCCAGGCCTGTTTCCTCCTCTGCACGATGGGCCTGTTAATCCCACCCAGCTCACTGACGGCCGGCAGCAACTGGAGCAGATGGGGTGGCTCAGGGGGTCAGGAGTGAAGGGGGCACCCCTCAAAGGCGGCCTTCATCCCTAGACTCCCTCCCTTACCTCAGAGACACAGAAACAGAATCAGAGCAGTTGAGAGACTCAACAGAGGTCACACAGCCAATGCCAGGGCCGTGTCTGGGGACAGTCGCCGATTCCTACCTTCTTAGAACCCCAAAATAAATGGCTTATGCAAATAGTGGTGAGACCACCCCACCTGGGATGAGTTCCTCAGCCAGCCAGCAGAGGAAGCCAGACTTAACACCCCGACATATTTTTAACAGGGTGGAGACATGTACTTTGCATATATTTGTCTTTT
Source organism: Arctocebus calabarensis (assembly GCA_963573935.1). Taxonomy (NCBI): domain Eukaryota; kingdom Metazoa; phylum Chordata; class Mammalia; order Primates; family Lorisidae; genus Arctocebus; species Arctocebus calabarensis. Next base: position 34,769 of record CAUYON010199354.1, read on the forward strand.
TCACAGTTTGAGTCTCCAGGTCCCAACCAAAATTAGCCTTTTTTTATTTGTCTAGACAAGTAAAATCTCATAGGCTAACGTGTCACCGTCCAATGCCTGTCCCTAGCGTAGAATTGCATTCTGATGAATATATTCCTAAAAACGCTTGCATTCCTTTACTTGCATTTGTGCTGAGCCCTTGTACCTGCCAAGGTGGGGCTGGCAAGGGGGCTCAGGGCAGAGCCACCTACAGCACCTGGGAAGTGTGGGCCGAGAGCTCTGCCGCGGCTCTGCAGCTTTCCTAGAACCAGGGGGGATTCCGTGTGCTCCTTCCCCTCCTGACTTTTTGGGATGGTGCTACTTGACTTGCTACGTGGTTTTTGTTAAAGGGAGCAGGGAATATAAAGAGAGTCTGAGAGTACCCGCTTTAAAGAAGGAAACAACCTCTGAGGGATGCTGTTCTTCTTACCCACCTGCCTCCCTCCCTCCTCCCCTCTCCTCTCCTCCCTCCTTCCCTCCCTCCCCTCCCCTCTCAACTTCCATCCACCTCCCTGACTCCGCCTCCTTCCTGCCCGCCTTCCCACGTTGACTAAAAACCCTTGCCAGGCAGTCACTGCAGTGGTGAAAGACAGGTGTCTCTGTTCTCCCAGAGACCCACTTCGAAGGACACCGGAACTCTCTTTTAAATCTGCTTTTTTAAATCAAGATATAATTAATCTAACATAAATTCACCATTTTAAATCACGTCCTTCAGTGTTTCCGGGCGTGTTGGCAGGAAGGTATTTATGACAGCCTGCAAGGGCTCCATTTCCAGGCTTTGCTGCTCCTAACTTGACCACCTTGGCACATCCCATTGCTCCTCCTTGCCTCAGTTTCCCCATATGGGTTATCCTGGAGCCAACTCACAGAGTCAGCGAGAAGCACGTCGTGGGTGTCCCAGGTGACGGCTGCCATCGTTACTGAAGTGATGAGTCCTCGCCCCACGTAGGCTTAGGGAAATGACACCTCAGACACCAGCTTCCAGGGACACCCAGCCTGGAAGGACTCACTCTTAGCTGCAAGCTGGAGGGACAGCCAGCAGGCCTGGGCAGTGCACGGGGCTGGATGTGACCGACCCTGGCCAGCTGGTGACGCAGCCACACGCCCTGTTTCTGTTTTCCCCACACCCTCCATTTTTCTGAGTTCTAAAGGAAGGTGTTTACGGGCCTGAGGGCAGGAAATTGAGGACAGCAGCTCGGTTCCCATTTCCCAGGGCAGGGACGATCCGCGGCTGCCTCGGCTCAGTTCTTCATCCCAAGTCCCCTTTGCCTGAAGACGTGACAGTGTGGCAGGGTGGCAGTTGTTCCACCAGGACACCAATGTGACCCACGGTGGCCTCGGCATCACTGCACCTCAGCTGCACTGCCCAGCCTGGCCTGGAGTCAGGATCTGCCACCCACGGGGTTCCACCGAGCTGGCCCCTACCTCAGACTCTGCTCCAAAGCCACAGGCAGGACTGTGGTTCCATTTTGTCATCCTGTGTCCCCCCAGACACTTGTCTCGCACACGGTAGGTCCCCTTAATGTCTATGGAGTGAAACAAACGGACCAGGAACCGGCAGCTTCCCTTCATCCCACAAGGAATGAGATCCGAGCGTGACCATGCGTGTTTTCAAAAAGCCACAAGTAGAAACAAAATGGTGAGTGCCAGGGCTCCCGGGGCAGCTGGAACTGGCTCTCGGCTTCTTCCAGAGCCCGCTGTGTGACTGACACACGAGCATCTGGTGGCCCCTGGTCCCACCGTGCACACAGGCACCTGGACAGGCCTGTCTCCTCACCGGATGAGCAGTCACTCCCTGTCCAAGGGGACTGACCACTGGCTGCTACGGGCTCTGCCCCACAACTGCGCAGTGTAAGAAGGCACCTGCCAATCAGGCCTTTGACAGCACAATAAGGGGGCATTTTGCGACAAACAATGGTATTTTCCTTCTGTGACATCCATTTCAGAGGGCAGGAGGTGCCCATAGCGTTCCCTGGGGGGTCTGTTACGGATCTGTCCTCTGTGAATTGTCGCTGCTGGATCCAGACAGCCCCGGTCTGTGGTCTGGGCTCCTGCCCCTCCATCACCCCATGTGACTGCAAGCCTGTGATCGGACCTCTCGGAGTCCAGTCCTGTTCCTGGCTCTGCCACTCGTGAAGATCAGGACCTCAGAAAAGTGGATCTCTCCAAGTTCAATGCCCTCATGTGTAAACAGAGATGGGACTGGTCACCACTCTCAGGATCCTTGCAAGGATCACGTGGGGGTTCATTTCGGCCCTCAGCCCCACTGCTGGGGCCACCTGCGGACAGTGAGGAGCAGACCTGAAGACTGTGTCCTCCCAAACCAGCAGTCCTGGGGGGAAGCTTGGTTTTCCCATTTATCAACCTTGCAGGAAGCATGGAGTGGGGGAGCCCCTCTCAAACTAACAGTCTGTAAATGGGGCACATAGCAGCAACCATCAGGCAGGATCTGGGGGCCTCTTACTAGAAGCGTGTAATGCACTTATGTTTCCGTGCCTTGCCTGGCATGGGGACCTCGCTTCGTACCTGTCTGCTCTGCCGGGCACAGAGCCCAGCCCATCAGCTATGCCCACGTGCCCCATCCTGAGAACGCGACCACATCTTCCCGACCTACACTCTGATCTGCCACCTGCAGGCAGGTCTCGAAAGCGGCAGCAGGTGAAAAGCAGTCACGGAGGGCTCAGAGCCACTGAGAAATGGGACTCTGCCCGGCCCATGATGAGAAAGGAAGGTCCAGAAAACTCAGGCTAAGGAGAGCTGCCCCGTCTGGGCACAGACTTTATTTCTGAGCTTCCTGACAGACACAACAAAAGGGGAACCTGGCCTGCTCTCAGCTAATAAACAGACACACCATGTTCAGCAGGGAGGCTCGTTTCCTCCTTGGACCTGACTCTGGCAGAAAAGCATCCAGGTGATGCCTTGGAGAGTAGTTTGGCCCAAGGAGGGGCGGACAGGAGGAAGCTGGTCAGATGGGAAGCAGTCAGCCCCACACCTGCAGCCTGACAACATAACTTAGCATCCAGATTGGGATCATTTTGAGTGTGAAAGGCCATGAATAGTTAAAGCAAAACATCAGGCATGAAGCGGGACTGCCCCATGCAGATTAGGACTGTGGTCACCGATACATCTGGCTATTTCTTTACTCTTCTCTGGAAAGAGCTGACAGCAAAGCCTAGTTGTATTTCTGTAAAGTCCACGTGTGAGCTTTTGGGGGGTGCAAACCGAAGTGCTTATATGAAGCCGTCTGCATGACGCTTCCCCAGGCTCACATCCACTCACCAGGTGTCTGGCTCTGCAGCCAAAGGTGCCACATTCTGGTGAGAGGAGGCTCCGACTTCACTGCCTGGCACCAGGAGGCCTTCCAGGGCTGATGGCTCCCATTCCGTCATTACTTCTGCCACTATTATTTCAGTGATTAATATTTTGCACTTAAGAAAATTGAGGCTCAGAGAGATTCAGAGACCTGTCCCAGGTCACACAGTCAGTGAAGGAGCCAGGACTTTAACTGAAGGACAGAGCTTCAGACCGCAAATCCCACCATCCCATTAAGTTTAGATCTAGGACAGAGAGAGTCTCAGCAAGGCGGAGGTGGGGATGTTGACCCACAGGGGCACTTGACCATGCCTGGGGATAGTTTGGGTTGTCACAGCTAACCAGGGTGGGGGTACTGCCAGCCTCACTAGAACTCAAGGCCAGGGATGCTGAGGGATACCCCACGATGCCCTGGATAGCACCCCACAGAATGGTCCAGCCCAAAATGTCAGCAGAGCCAAGACTGAGACAGCCTCGGCTCCAGAGCGAGTGGCAGATAAGCCTCATCCCGGCTCTTAACAAATTCAAGGTGATGCTGTCACAGGCCTCACAGCAGAAGGTGCACTCACACCCCTCTGGGCTTTGTTGGGTAAACACAGATAACGCTTGATGTGTGGACACCCCTGGAGAAGAAGATCCCCAGTGCCCAGGCAGCCTGCAATTTCTTGAGCAGAGCTATGAATTTCCATGGGAGGAAGTCTGCCTCCTCTGAGTCCTCCCTGCCCCAGGCCAAAAGCTGTGTGGGCAGCGGCTGCCTTCTTGGGATCCCCCTCCAAAACCCTGCAGTCTCCTGGGGAAGATTTATCTGAAGTCACTGCCTCCCTGGGGCAAACTCGGAAGCTGGCAGAGTGAATTTGTAGGGGAGAATCCCCAGGGGCTCTGAGCAAAGGCCTGAGCTGGCCAGCTGCTGCCCCTGGCCTGGTCCAGCCCGCACGGAGCTCCCAGGATCCCAGACACCAGTAGCTCTGTCCCTACCATGGGAATGTCTAGCTCAGATCATCTCACTTTTGCCTGTTCAAACCCTAGAAGAGCTCAGAAAAAAGCAGTCTGTGGACCAGACAGATCCAAATCCCAGCCCAGCTCAGCCACCTCCTCCCTAAGCCTCTTACGGCTTTGGTTACAAGGGAATGAATAATAATACTTTGGCCAGGCTCAGTGTCTCAGGCCTATAATCCCAGCACTCTGGGAGGCTGAGGCAGGAGGATCCCTTGAGCTTAGGAGTTTGAGACCAGCCTGAACAAGAGTGAGACTCGCCTCTACCAAAAACAGAAAAATGAGCTGGGCTAGGTGGTAGGTGCCTGTAGTCCCAGCTACTCGGGAGGGTGAGGCAGAAGGATCTCTTGAGCCCAGGAGTTTGAAGTTGCTGTGAGCTAGGCTGATGCCACAGCACTCTAGCCTGGGGAACAGACTCCTCCAAAAGAAAAAAAAAATGCTTTATTAAAGTAAAGATTAAAGCTTTTCTCAGTGGCAGTACCATAGCCAATCAGGTTTATCCAAGGCATGATTATTGCTAATTAAAGAGGTAATAATATAAACTAAAAAACTAAGTACTCAGCATACCACACATTCTCAATAAATGGTCATTGTGGCACCTGGGGCTCAAAGGAGTGAGGCACGGGTCCCATATGCCGGAGGTGGTGGGTTTAAACCCAGCCGCAGCCAAAAACCACAAAAATAAATAAATAAATAAATGGTCATTGTCATGGTCACCACACAGCTCCACGGCCCCCAGCCCCTTTTTGCTGCTAACTGCCCTCTGGCTGGCTGGTGGGCTCCCAGGTGTTGCTCTGTTGTCAGACTAGACTAGAATTGGCCTGCGTTGGAGGACCAATTGGACTTGTTCTGGTTCCCATGTCCTCTGATACCCACGGTCCACTGGCTGCCCCTGTATCACACGTCCAATGTGCCAAGGTGCCATGCTGCAGCCCAGCCAGGCCCGTCGCGATCCACAAAATCTGTATCGTCAAAGTCAGAGCAACAGAGGTAAGGACAGAAGCAGGGGTGGTCAGCCAGGACTCCAGGCATCACTTTTCACCCCTCCCTTTAGAAATGGGGATACTGAGTCCCAGAGGACACAGTGAGTGATGGAGCCAACAGCAGACCAGGTAGTTTATAATTCCCAGTCTAAGGGTATAAACGGACCTTCAGGGATTCTCAGGCCTCCATGCTTCTCCCACCCACGGGTGAGCAAGAGCCTCCCCCTCGGGGCTCCCCATTGCTGCCAGCTGCCCGGTCAGAGTTTCTGTCCCACCCAGATAAGATCCTGACCCATCACTTCCTTTCCCTCTGCACCGTCTCACACACTGTGTAACATTAGCTCAGCCTTGACTTTCGGGAACAGATACCTGTCACCTCCTTAAGTGGCAAGAAAAAGAAACTAATGTGGACTTTCCCGCTTTGCTGCCAGCCAGGGCTGGGCCTCCAGCACGTGGGGGTCGGGGGAGAGCTCGGGAAGGCTTGGGGGCTGCAGGCACCTGAGTTGCTCAGGAAGCAGAGAGAAGGTCCCCAGGCTGTATTCTACTCTGCCCTCCACACCCAGGCAGCTATCCCACCACGGTGGATGTGTGTCCTGTCATTCTTAGGGTTCACGGTCACTTTAGACACGCACATTTCTGCATGCTGTATTGAAGTGTGACACAGGCACAGAAAAACACAGATGTCCTAAGTGTGCAAGGGGCTTTCACACTCTGAGCGTCAGTGATAGCATTGGGTAGAGAAATGGAACCATATCAGCCCCCCTAAAAGCCCTCATGTTCCCTCTCAGCCCCCCGGGGAGCCCCTATCCCAGCCTCTAACGAAGCAGATCCGTGCAGCCTCGATCTGAAATCCATGTAAGTGGGGTCATTATGTGTCTCTTGGTCTGGCTTCTTGAACTAAGCGTCGTGTTAGGGGAATAATCTGTGTCATTCTGTGTAGATGTGGATCATTCCTGCTCCTGGCTGGATTCTTTAGAGACACCACAATGTATACGGTTAAGTGACATGGGATTGCCACTTTTGTTGTTACAAAGACAATGAAAAACATGGCCTCATCATGCAGTTCCACTGAGCACTTACTGATGAATTTTATTTCTGGGGAAGACATGTTTTGGTTTCATGTTATCCTCTCATTCTGATCTCTGGTTGTTTTTTTTTTTCTTTTTTAACATGTCACTTGTTTTTAAAATGTACCTGCCACTTGTGCACCAGTCTGAATGTCTGTGTGGTCGGGGCACGGGGACCCCTGCACCACCCAGCATACACAACGCTGTCACCCAAGTCTCCTGCTGTTCCCCAGATAAGAATTTCCTGGGTATCTATGGCCAGAGTGCATGGCGAGGTCACCTGTGTATTCTTAGGAAGCTGCACTTTTTTTTTATTTTTTTGCAGTTTTTGGCTGGGGCCAGGTTTGAACCCGCCAACTCCAGTATATGGGGCTGGTGCCCTACTCCTTTGAGCCACAGGCACCGCCCGGGACGCTGCACTTTTTAAAGTCCCTCTACTCCCCCACCCTGACACCTGGGAGCGAATCCAACAGCACAAAGGCAGAGCTCAGGCTAGGTGGCAACTCAGCGCGGCAGCCAGTTCAGGGGAAGGTGGGAAGAATGGAGGGAACCATGACCAGCCAGCAGGGGCCGCTGCCACCCATAGGATCCTCCCGGCCAAGACCCACAAGTTGCAGAGACCATCCCATCCATAGCTGCTGTTCCAGCTGCCCCTCTGCCTCCCCAGGGACCTCAGACACCATCTGGAGCTGGCACAAACCCCTGGGGTCCACCACTGGTGGCGGTGGGGTGGGGGTTATGAGAGTGTGCCCAGCAGGAGGGGGGTCCCTGCATCCCACACCTGCACACACCCAGGTGTTCTCGGCCCTGGAGGGGCCGTCAGAACAGCAGGAAGATGCCGTCAGACTGTCCCAGCCCTGCTCCAAGGGCTTGGCTGCATCTCCCAACTTTCTGGCCCTACCCTGCTTTGGACTTGGAATTGCAAGAGTAAGTAAGAAAGTGAAAGCAAAACAGATATTTGCAACAGAGGCCCAGAGCAAACTGCCCCCGAGGACCCGGAGTCCAACATCATAGTGCCGACACTCATTTGAGTGTCATTGGGCCTTGAGGATGGCCCCAGGCTGAGAGATCAAAGCTTGTTCTTTCCTCTGTCCTTTCTCCTGTGATGATGGAGAGCCAGTCACTCACTCGTTCATTCATTCACGCGTTCACTCACCAGTTGCCAGGCCCCTGCTGTGCGCTGGGCAGTGTATTGGCCAAGGACCAGAAGGTCACAAGACCAGGGCCACACCCTGTGGGCTGGCCTGCCCCCCCGCCTCCCCCCCCGTCCTGAAGAGCCTCCGGGTCTGACTCACTGCGATGCCCCATGGTCACCCACGGAAGGATGCCACCTGCCTGGACTGTGAGTTTCTGGGCATTTATATTCAGCAAACAGTATCAATAAAGGCAGAAGTGGCCCTTGCCTCCCTCAACTTCTGACAGCCGCCTGGCAGGCCACAAAATCCCCTCCAGTGAAGGGTGCTTCCTCTGCCTGTGATGGTTTCTAGGCTGTGTTCTAAAGCAACTGTTTTTAATTAAATTAATGCTCAAGGTGGGGTTAGACTCACAGTCACAGCCATGCACGTGTATAGCCTCACATTGACCTATACGTGAGGATGGTGAGGTGCAGACAGTTAAGGGGCTCCTGCAAGTCGCCTAGAAATTGCAGAAAGAGGGGTCCACCCAGAGGGTCTGCAAGACTGAGTGGCCCATCCATGCCACCTGCCTCATGGATAACCAGTTATCTGGAGTTCCAGAAGATGAAGCATTTTCCTCCAACGCCTCCTGGGTGGCTTCTGAGAAGGCAACACCCTGAGATTTTACGGCCCCTCAAAACTGGGAGGAAAGTCTGTCCAAGAAATATAGGAGTTTTATGACAGCTCCATATACGGTGATAAATGTGCGTGATCTTCCTTTTCACATATTGGTTTTTGGTTTGTTATATTTTTTAATTTCCCCACCCTGTTTTTCTTTTTCCTTCCAATGTGGGGTTTACCTGTTTTTCAGGTTTTCTGAATTAAGCCATGTGACATTTGGAAATAAAGAAATGTTACTTTATGCTAGTGGGTCAGTGGACATTGATGGTCTGTAACCTACAGGCCAAGGAGAAGGACAAATTGCTGGCGTAATTCAAGTGAATAGTCCGTATCGTTCAGGTGACTTCTTTTCTCGGCATGTTGTCTAGGCAGACCCAGTTCCACGAAGATTTTTGTAAACATTCCTCCATTTCAGTGTGAAAACATAAGCCTGACGTTGCTTGGGCCTTAGTGCCTCTGTGTTCACGTCACAGCCAAGGAACAGCCCCAGAGTGGCTGGGGCTGCTCCAAGATCACCCAGCAGGGGGTGGGGGTCACTCCCATCAGGACCGGGGCCACCCTGGGGCCACATGAGGGTCAAGAGCAGGCAAGGGCAGCTTTGTCCAAAAGCCCCGACCTGCCTTCATACAGCAGTGCTGGGATCACTGAGGCTCGGGCCTGACACAAAACTCTCACATTTAATGGAACTGAGGTCGTGTTTGGGCTCTGCTTCTCGCAATGCTCTGCTCGAGAAGGGCAGATGGCTCTGGATGAGGCAGGAGACATCCTTTCTCAGTCACTAGTCGCAAAACTCACTTCCTCTCTCCAGGCCTCAGTCTCCTCATCCGTAAAGTGGGCTGGCCAGGCGCAGTGGCTCATGCCTGTAATCCCAGCACTCTGGAAGACCAAGGCAGGAGGACTGACTGAGCTCAGGAGTTGCAGACCAGCCTGAGCAAGAGCGAGACCCTGTCCACACCTGGGCATTGTGGCAGGTGCCTGTAGTTCAGCAACTCAGGAGGGAGAGGTGAGAAGAGCATTTGAACTCAGGAGCTGGAAGTTGCTGTGAGCTATGATGACCCCAGCACTCTAGTCAGGGTGACAGAGTAAGACTTGGTCTCAAAATAATAATAATAACCAGTTTATTAAGGACTAGTTATCTGCCAGGTTCATGTGTACCAGCTCATTCACCCCCCACAAGGGCCCCTCAGTTAAGCCCTCTAGTCCGTTCCAGGCAATTGCAAGCAAAGGTAGGATTTGAATCTGGGCCCCTGACCCCAGGGTCTTAACAACCCTCCTGGCTTTAGCAGCAGCTCTGCTCCTCACTCCTGCAGTCAGAAGGAAATGCATCCACAATGTTCAGAGGTGCACGGGAACATGGTGACATGGTCTGGCCTCACCAGGGCACAGTGTACAGTGTTTGCGAGGACAGCCTGTGTGTGACCCCTTGCAGGTAGAGCCCTGGCACACTGACCTCCTGGCCACACAAGCAGCCAAATAGAGAGGAGAATGGGGCCTCAGCAGACAAGCCACAGCCCGGTCCATCCTCAGGCCTGAACGTGGGAGCCACGATTCCCTCGTCTGCAGAATGGGCTGAAGGGAGGGCTCCCTTCCCGGGCAAGCCTGGCTCAGAGCAAGGTGCACATCACAGCCAGGAGGTGGGGGCTGTTACTCTTCCTGCATCCCCAATGGGGAAACCAAGGCCAGGGCAGCTGCTGTGGTGGTAAAGCATTTGGGCAGGTGCTGGAAGGTGAGCCCCATAGCAGGATGCCAGGACCTGGCTTGGGGTCCCCAAGAGCATAGCCCTGAAAGCCAGGCACCTCGATTTGCAGCAGGCATGCCGAGAGCTGGATAGCACTGCCTCCCACCCTGCTATCCAGGTGGCCACTGCTGGACAGCCCCAGGACAAAGGGTAGGGCAGGTCTAGGGAGGGGAGACACAGCAGAGAGCATTCTGCGGCACAGTCCCACTGCCCCGTCCTGCAGCGACACCCCCACTGCAGTTCCATGGCACAGATGAGGAAGCTGGCTCCACGCAGCTTCACAGCCAGACACCCAAGGGAGAGTGAGGAGCGGCATGGGGGGCACAGCCACTGCATGGACTCACTCAGGGCTGGTGGCTCCCAGAGGTGAAGGCCTCCGAGAGACAGTCACACCCAGCTGTGTCTCCCTGAGCTCAGCAACAGGGGACAGACATGGTGTCTACAATGGTGACAAATGTCTCAACCCCACCCAAGTGATTCTCAGCTAGGGGCCTCAGAGCCTCACTTGCCCTTGACTCCTCCTCCCCAGCCGCCTTCTCCTTGTCCCTTGGGCTGCCACCCTCACAGAACTGGGGGAGAGGCCCAGGAGCAGAATGACCAAAGCTTCAGAAGCCCCAAGGGGCCACCAGGCAGAGGCAAAGAACTCCCCCGTCCAAGTCAACTGTGATCGCCCTGCTGAGCCTTCCCATGGGCCTGGGGTGGCTGTGGGTGTCACTCCCCCACAAGGCTTCCTCCATCAGCACCCACCACTGTGTGGCCTTGGGCAAGCGACACCAGCCTCAGCCCCCTTACAAAGAAGCTGAACATCATTCTCATCTCACGGAGTCATGGGTTACACGCTATGATAGGGCTCACACACAGCGGGCACCCCATAAATTATAGTTGTTCCCCAAAATCTGACCGCAGCCTGCCGGACCTATACCCACTGTCCTTGGAGAGGTGGCAGGGGCCTGTGGGGGCCACTGGCAGGCCCATGCACAGACACGGACAGCTCCCTGCACATGCGTCCATGCTGGCGGCTGCCTCCCCTCTCCGCATGAGCAGAGGCGCGGGCAGGGCAGGCGGCGGGTACGGCTTGGGCAGAGTGTATTGCTCAATGCCAGGACCACGCTGGGTCCCAACGGAATCGCTGGGCCCTTGCAATCCAGCCTCTGTGGGCCACGGGCTTTTAATATTTTTAGAGAAGTTGGGTTTCTACCAAGTTCCTCTAGTTCGGATTCTTCCTGTTGCTGGTGGGTTTCCGCCCCACTAAGATCCTTGGTGCTCACAGGCCGTCTCAGCTCCCCGGGGGCTTAGCAGAATCAGAGAGGTGCAGCCACCAAGTCACCCAGCGACTCCCGGCCTGCCAGCCCACGGCTCCCACCAGGACCCCATGTCCCTCAAACTCAGATCGGGCACCCTGAGAAGACTTGCTCTTTCCCTCCGCTCCACGTCCCAGCTGCTCAGTTTCCTTTGCCCGCCCTCCACCACTTTTTCTGTGGAAGAGCCAGGTCTCACCAGCTATTGAGCCGGGGGCTCACAGGGAACGTTGATTTCACCTCTTTCTAAGCAAGAGGCCTCCGTCTCTGGCCCTGAAGACGTGACCGTTATTGGGCAGCTTTTTCTTTGTTTAGTTTTGTTTGTTCAGGCAGCAAAAGTCATTCTTCAGATGCCCCAGGTCAGAACTCCAAAGTCAGCACACAGACCGGCAGAGGTGTGAGACCTAGCCCCCACATTCCTCTCCGGTTCCAGGCACGGCCCAGGCATGCCCCTGTGCTGACAGAGGTAGTCGAGGGTGGTGCCGTGGGCTCAGGGTCCACCCGGTGGTGTACCCAGATCAGCTCAGACCTCAGGGAAGCGCCGGGCAGACGGTGCTCCCAGGGAGGCACAGGGGTCTGAAGCAGGACCTTGGGTTTAAAGTCACCCTCTTAATTCCTTCAGCTCTTGTGCCTCTATAACATACGGCCGCGAGTCCAGCAGCCTGAAACAACACACGCTTGTCCTCTCACAGGTCTGGAGGTCAGAAATCGCCCATGGGGCTGGCAAGGCTGCTTCTTTCTGGAGCTCCAGGGAAGAACTCCTTTTCTTGCCTTTTCTAGTTCCTAGAAGCTGCCACATTCCTTGGCCCCTTCCTCCACCTTCGAAGCTGACAGTGTAACACCTTCTGATCCCTCTCTGACTTTGCTTCCCCTTGTTACATCTTCTCGTTAGGACCTTTATAAGACGACACTGGGCCCACTCCAGTCTCCACATCTCAAGATGTTTAATTTAATCACATCTGCAAAGTCTCTTTTCCATGCTGGATAATACATTAACATGTCTGGAGATTAGAGTGGGGACATCATTTGTGGGGAAAGATGGAGGACATCATGCTGACAGCCACACTAGCCTCAGGCAATTCATGTTCCCTTGGCATCTCTTCCCTCATCTGTAAAATGGGGGTGATAGTGGTGTTGCTGCTGCTGATGGTGGTGATGATGGTGGGAATAGTGATAATGATGATGGGGATGATAATGGTGATGGGGATGGGAATGATGATGATGATGAAGGTGATAGTGGTGATGGTGGTGATGGTGAAGATGATAGTGAAGGTGGTGGTGGTGATGATGATGGAGGTAATAATGGTGATGGTGGTGATGATGGTGGTGGTGATGATGATGATGATGATGATGGGGATAATAATGGTGATGGTGGTGATGATGATAGTAAAGAAGATGGTGGTGGTGGTGATGATGATGGAGGTAATAATGGTAATGGTGGTGATGATGATAGTATAGTGGTGGTGGTGACGATAATAGTGAAGATGTGGTGGTGGTGATGATGATGGGGATAATAATGGTGATGGTGGTGATGATGATAGTGGTGGTGGTGACAATGATAGTGAAGAAGATGTCATGGTGGTGATGATAATGGGGGTGGTGGTGACGATGATAATGAAGAAGATGTCATGGTGGTGATGACAATGGGGGTGGTGGTGATGATGGTGGTAGTGGTGACGATGATGGTGGTGGGGATGATAATGGTGATGGTGGTGATGATGATAGTGAAGAAGATGGTGATGGTGGTGATGATAGAATAGTGGTGGTGGTGATGATAATAGTGAAGAAGATGTGGTGGTGGTAATGATGATGATAATGATGATGGGGATAATAATGGTGATGGTGGTGATGATGATAGTGAAGAAGGTGGTGGTGGTGGTGACAATGATAGTGAAGAAGATGTCATGGTGATGGTGGTGATGATGAGGGGGTGATAATGGTGATGGTGGTGATGGTGAAGAACATGGTGATAGTAGTGATGATGGTGGGGGGTGATGATGGTGATGGTGAAGATGAAGGTGGGGGTGTTGGTGAAGATGATGATGGTGGTGGTGATGACGATGGTGGTGGTGATGATGGTGACGATGTGATGGTACCTACCCCTTTGGGGCTACTGGGAGGATTAAATGAGTTCATGTTTACAGTTCAGACAGCTATACTGGTCACACAGTAAATGCTACATATGAAAGTGTGTCAAAAATTAAATGAAGGGAAGATCCTTTTGCCACAGGGAGGGTTCTTCCCATGACCTTAGCCCTTTCTTCTCTAGGTAAGTTCAGGTATAACGTGACAATCTTTTGCGAGCCCTCGATGAGAACCTACATTTCTAAAATATCATTAAAATAGCTCCACTCTCCCTGGGGACGTGGACAATTTGTGTACAGGTGGCACACACTTGGAAGGTCTCCCACCCCTGGTGTGGAGAAGGCACTAATCGGGAGTGGATGGAGCTGCCAGCCTGCCTGTCAGCACTGCCCCTCTGTGGTCCCCTTGCCGTGCTCAGCAGCTCCTGTCCCAGCCTCACCACTGGCTGCTCCCTCTTCCCCACAGCACTTTCCCTACCCCACACCATTCATTTTTCTTCCCAGATAGTTTCTTCTCATTCTCCCTGCTGCAGCCTAAACAGATGCTCCTCAAAGACAGCCCACCCCTAGCAGCTCCCTCCCATGCCACCCTGGTTTTTTCTTTCAGGTTGTAATTCCGTATTCGTCTGTTTGGTCACCAGGTGTTCATGCCCCCCGGTACCTAGCACCATGCCCAGCAGCTAGTAAGCTCTCAGCTCATTTTTGGTGAATGAGTATTGATTGGACAAGGACATCCAGCCCACTCTTGGCAAACACTTACTGGACCCCTCCTAGGGCCACACTATGTCCAAGGGACTGTGTATGTCAAAGTGACAGGCGCAGAGCAAGGGATCTGCCAACCTGCTGAGCTGGCCTTGATGGTGACAGAACACATCTGTCACTGCAAAATATTCTGTTCTGCTGCAGAGCTTCACAGTCAAACACTGCTTAAAACCCTGGCCCTATGATTTCCCAGCTGAGACAAGTCCCATCTCCCCTCCTGGCTCCCCAGCTAAACAGAGGGAATGATGAAACTCAGTGTGCAAGCCCCGAGCACCCGCTGGGTACCACACACGTGCAGCTGCCATCCCTCTGGACACACACATCAACCCTGTGACTCAGAGAGGGCTGGGGCTCCTACCCCCATTTTAAAGAGGCTAAAACTAAAGCTCAGAGAGGTTGCTGACACCACGCAGGGCACACAGCGGACAAGGGGCCGGGCACCCTGGTCTCCAGCCTGCTGTTCACTCAGCTGCCCAGCGGCCTCCTGGGGTCCTCCCCAATCTTGCTGACCACATACCAAGTTAGCAAGGTGATTGGCAGTATTCCTACAAGATCAGGACAGGACATGTGTCCTGAGCCTCCCCGTGTGAAGGTACCAAGGGTTAACAACATGGCCCTCCCTTCTTCCTCTTGCAATGCCCTCTGAGATCAGGCATTTGCAGCTGCGTCTCAATTTTTCCAAAGGTGAGAAGAAAAGGACACCCAGGGTCCTCCAAGAGCATCTCTGGGCAGGGATCGCGCCAGGAAGGAGAGAGAGTCAGTGGGTGCAGACCCAGGAGCAGGGGCTCACGTTGGTCGGCTGAGCTGGACATAGTGCAGAGAAAAACTCCACACTCGGGGACCAGCTTATGCAGGGCTCTGGGACGCCTGGCTGAGGGACTAATCATGGCTGTGCCTGTTTTTATTTAATCTTCATCATTCCCAGTGGTGAAAGAGCTGTGACAATTGAGGAAGTGAGGGGTGGACTTTTTTTTCTTCTTAATCAAAGTGCAAAGCTCTCCTAAGAATCCAGCTTTTGAGAGAATGTGCTGGGACCAAGGGAGCATACAGAGGCGCCCACTGCTCCAGGAACAGTCCTCAGCTGGGCCCTCCTCGCGTGAAGCTGGAGCACCCAGTCTGGGTCCCCACGGGCCCAGAGTCGGTGGCACTCAGAGCTGTGTTGTGACATTGCTGGAGTGGGCGCGCTCACAGGATTCAGGGTTGGTTTTATGTCACCCCTGAAAATTCTTGCCAGAGTCCTTTCATAATGTGGCTCAGAACATTCCCACAAACCGTTATAAAGTATTTTAGGCGACGCATTTCTATAACTGTAGTGGTCTTTAAAACAATTTTTTTTTGGTTTTGCCCTTTTGCAAAATAACTGTTTAACACCAATGAGAAACTCCTTCTCTCTAAGCTATTCTCAGAACCGTTCTTGCCCATGGCACTAACAAGAAAGCTGAGACACAAGGTCCAAAACCTCCGGTTTTAACCTGGGTGCCGTGCTGCAAAGACAGGGCTCAGGGCTCAAAGCTCCCTCTCCCGCCTCAAGGTCTCACACTGGTATTGTGAGTGACCAGCTCGCACCATTCCCATTTTCTCTCCTCTAATAAGAACAAGGGTCATCACTGGAAAGAACCACGAAAACAAGGCCCCCAGGCAGCACAACGGCTCTTGCAAAGCAACCCATGTTCAAGTCCACGTTATTTTGGGAAAATAACCACTGTGAAACTAACCGTTTTCCAGTTCACAAAATCCAGATATGACCAGATGTAGGACAACACATTTCATATAATCCTATTTTTGTTGAAACAAAACACACACATACACATCTGAGACACTTAACAAACCATTAACATCAGTTACTTTAAGCCTGAAAAATGTGAGGGAAGGGGAAGCTTCCATTTTTTTCCTTTTTTTTTTTTTTGCAGTTTTTTTTTGGCTGGGGCTGAGTTTGAACCCGCCACCTCCAGTATATCCGGCTGGCACCCTACTCCTTTGAGCCACAGGCACCACCCCTGTTTAAATTCTTTTTTACAGTACACAAATGTCTTATGTATGCTTCTTCCATGTGTATGCATTTGTCCTTAAAAAATGAGAAAAGAGGAAACTACGATTGAACACTTACTGCATCTAAGACACTAAGTCAGATGCTGATGCCATTTTAAAAACAAAGAGAAGCAGGCAGCACCTGCTCAAAGGAGTAGGGCACCGGCCCCATATGCCGGAGGTGGCAGGTTCAAACTCAGCCCCGGCCAAAAACTGCAAAAACAAAAAACAAAGAGAAGCAGTCATAAAGTTATCATTACCACTAATTTAACACATGCACAGCTCTCTGAAGTGGGTGCCACGCGCCTCTCCATTTTATAGCTGGAGAATGACATCCAAAGCGAAGCCATTTGTACGATGGCATCAGCATCAAGGGCAGGTGGCAGTGAAGGGTTTGCATTCGGGAGCCTCCAATCTGAGCTCCGTGGTGTGTGTTCTGCCCAACATCCCAGTCAGAGCATGTGCAGCTCCAAAACCGCACGGGGAGAGAAAAAGGAGCCTGAGCTGAGGCAGCAGCTGGGGCTGCCCCTGGGGTGGACTGTTGAGCCCCCAGAAGCCACAGCGAACTGGCCGGGAAGGACACCCAGCGCGGGAAGAGCATCGAGCCAAGAAACACCTCTACTTGAAGGTGAGTCCAGACATTTACCCAGAGGCACCTCCACAGTGATGGGTTTGAGATGCTCTGGGTTCTTTTAATGACGTACTCCAATGTTTCTAAAGCCACTGCTGTTTTACATCTGTTCTCTCTTCACTCGATCAAAGCAGGAATATTGAGGAGATGGGACTCAGGAGGGAGCCCCTTCAAACCTCTCAATAATTCGTGATGAGATGATGCAGAGGAAATACTGGAGCGGCATTGCCAGGATAGTCAATCTCAAGCCCGTAAGTGTTGGAAAGAATTTTCTAAAGTACAGCATACCACGAAATTCATGGTTGGGATCCAGTTAGGGATAGGGAACCCCAAATGGCAACACAGAAGCGCTATTCCCCAGCCTGTTCCGAGAAAGTGAGTTGGGAGATTTACCCACATCGAGCAGGTTTTTAAACCTGACAAACTTGGTTTGTTGGGGAAACAGTTGCTATTCTAGAACTTTAGTGTGAGAGTATTTAATTCCATGCCACTGGTTTTCTCTGCGACTTTGTTTTTCCAACTATAGTTTAGCAACCTAGGTATTTGGGGGGGACAAAATTGGAGGGCTGGCAAGACACTGCACCACTGAGTTTTCAAAGCCATCGGATCCGGCATTTGAAGCAGGGCTCCAGCACACAGTGGTGTAGGGTATGCACTGCACAAAGCACCTCGTTCTCAAGAGAGGCTAAAATATGAGCGTGAACTGCCCTGTTTGAAGCAAAGGGAACTATTTTCTTTGCATAAGAGGCATGGTAGTCAGCTTGCCAGGCTGCAGGCCTGCAAGTCTGCCCTCACCCAGAAGGGGGGCTTTTGGCTAATTCATCTTTTCAGGAAGGGGGCCTTTTCTAGTCCCACCAGGGTGCTGTCTAGCTAGTAGTGACTGGAAGAGATACGGTGGGAGGGAAGAGAGGCCAGCCCAGGAACAGCACCTTGATGCGGCAGCAAGAAGGAAGAAGGAAAACCCAAGGAGCTGCCACAGAAGGGAGGAGCCTTAAGCTCAACCGTAGTGAATGTGAAACTTGACCAAGACCTCTCCCTGAGGTTGGCTTTGAGCTCTTTGTTAAACATTGACCAAGGAGAGTGGCAACTCCAATCTGAGACTCCCTTTAAAGCCACATCTGTGGTCTTATATTCGCACAGCACAGTGGCACATTAGCAGGGTCTCCCATGGACCAAGCTGGCAGCCTCTGCTGGCATGTTCTTAAGACTGAAACAGGCCTACACCTGCTGCCTCCACGCGGAGCTGCTTAGCCCTGAAGTAAAGGAAAGCCCTGCCCACAACCACTCCAGAGCAGCTGCTACGTTGCTTTGAGTCACATCCCCGTGGAAATGGACACAGGGAGCTACAGGGGCAGTTCTGCCTGCAGGGGGGAGTGGGGCTGGGGGAACAAGGGGAAGGGAGAGAGAGGACCGAGGCCGTACCTGCCCCCGCCGCTCTGCCCTGGGAGCTGTGCGTCCCCCTCCATTTATTCTGCAAACAGGTGTCAGCTCTGGGATGTGCCAACCACTTCATCAAAGCAGAAAGCTGGAGACAAAGACGTTGCCCCGTCCTCAGGGGCCTTTCCGAGTGTCTGAGTCCAGCTGCCTGGTCTCCAAAGTGGAATAAAAGCTCCAGACATTTAGGGACACTGTGTGTCAGGTGCCCCACCGAGCTCCAAACTGCACCATCTCTTATCATCTCACGTTACTGCCAGGAGGGAAGCAGTGACCCCATTACCCCATTTCATAGGTGGAGAAACAGAGGCTTGGAGAGGAGCAGAGATGTAGTGGAGCTCACCCGGTCAGGAGGCAGCAAGCCCAATGCCTGTGCTCTTAGTGACTCAGAGATAGCCCTTTAAGGATTCCCTTAAGCTAGCCATAATGCTAGCTACCCTACCCATAAAATGCTGTCCAAATATTGGATGTCCAGGAAATCAAGAAGTTTCGACCCTTGTACCATACAGTGAACACTCTTGCTTTGAATAAATCCAAGCTGTCCTTGAACATAAGCTCAAAGCAGGGCATTTTATGACGGAGGAGTTATCAGCCTGAGTACACAACCAAAGGTCTAAATGGGGTCCACAGATGCAGGGTGTCACCAAGATCAGCTAAAGTGCACAAGCTGAGCTCACATGACCTAGAACCCCACTTCCATGTAGCTTAACTCCGGCTCAGGGTGAACTCAGCTGGGCCTAAAGTCACAGGCCTGCCTGGCAGAGCCCTACAGTGCTGCCCCAGCAGACACGGCCTCAAGATCCCAGTAGACCCTCCAGAGGCTCAGAAAGGCGTCAAAGAACCCCTCGGCACAAGATGAGGAGGTGCCACTTTAGAGAAAGCTGGCTGAGTGCTTCATCCCCGTGCGTGTAGTACCCATCGGAGCAGTGATGCCAGCAGTAACAATCACAGCGGCAACAGTCAAGGCACGGATAAGAATGGAAACCGCAGGAGTAATCGTTGGCTTAGTGCCAACAATTGCAGCAGTAAAAGTAGTGACCGCAGGGCCAGCGCAGCAGTGATCTCTGCAATAATCACTCCAGCTGTAGTGGGAGCCACGACCCTGGCACTGACAGTCCTAGAAGAAGGAATTGTGCAGAGAAGGAGAAGGCAGATACGCTGTGCTGCCAGGCGCGGGGCTGTGCCCAGAGTTCTGTGGACGGCGTTCATGTAATCCTCATAACATTCTGTGATACTTACTGACCTTGTCCTCATCGTACTGACAGAGACACCGAGGTACAGACACATCAAGGAACCTCAACAAGCATCAGGACTAGGATTTGAACCCAGAGAAGCATGGTCCTGATGAGGTGACACCCCTAAATTGGAGGAACACGGGACTTCTCAAGAGACCCCGGTGCTCATAGCTCAGTGAGTAGGGTGCCAGCCACATGCACCAAAGCTGGCAGGTTTGAGCCCAGCCCAGGCCTGCTAAACAACAATGACAACTGCAGCCAGGCATTGAGGCAGGCGCCTGGAATCCCGGCCACTGGGGAGGCTGAGGAAAGAGACTCACTTAAGCCCAAGAGTTTGAGGTTGCTGTGAGCTGTGACACCATGGCACTCTACCAAGGGCAACATAGTGAGATCCTGTCCAAAAAAAAAAATAAGAGAGATCTCTGTGCAGCAGTGATGAAAGGCATGTGGGGTCACTGTATCTTCATGGGCTGTGTACCTTTTGGACGCCGTGATGAGCAAAGCAGAACCCAGTGTGCAGGACACCCACCACTGCTTGGCTGTAGGGGGGCCAGATCCCAGCAGAGAATGCCCTTGGGTAGTGTTAGAAGCCGGGAAGAGGAGAAATGAGTAAAGGGTGCAGGGGGTAAAAAGGATTGGCTATATTCAAGAGCAAGCGTCCCCCCCAGAGGTGACATCTGAGCAGAGATCAGACTGATACAAAGTGGTAGGGGCAGAATGCTGGGGAAGGGCTTTGCAGCTGGGTAACCACTCGTGCACACACTTTCCGGAGGAATAAGCCTGGCACTCAGGTGCAAAGGAAAATTTTTCCCATTAGAAATTCTTTCTTGGGGGGGAAGCACAAAAAATAAAAATATTAAGAGGTAATAAGATTACCACTTTTGCAATCTTATAAAGAAGTAAAAAGTCCTCCCTCCACCCTTTCGCCCCAGCCAGCTGGCCTGGTAATGCCTAAAACCATTCGCACCTGTGGCGAGTGCCTTCTTGCCTCTCTTTGAATGCAGGCCATTGTCTTTTTCCAGCATCTTCCCCACCTGGTCTCTGGCAACACAGCAAATTGCCGTAACTGAGAACATTTACAACTTAGAAAGTTAAAACTGCACATAAACTAAGAGGAACAGGCTCTGAGCAAAAGAGTGGCACTCCTCTACCCTGCCACACGGGCTTGAACACCTGGAGACCTGGAGGTCCTTTATCCTCATTTCAGGTTTTATGGCTATTTTCTGGGTGGTTGAACTTTTCTGACATCTGACTTCTATCTGCACAGTGTGAGGATGGCGACAAATGAGTCCTGGTTGCCAGAGCCAGGAGGAGCCAGGTAACAGAGCAAATGACAGACCCTAGGGGGCAGGCGCTCCCAGCAAGGGGTCTGCTGGAAGGTGCCCTGGGCAAGTCTGACAGGGTGAGAATAGAGAGTCAGCACACAGGGTTATTTTCAGCATGCCATGGGGCCAGATTCCAACCACAAAGGCAAATAAGAAAACAAAAATAGTGCAGAGATCCGGCCAGAATCTTGGCTGCAGAAATGTTCATGTTCTAGGTAACTTGTTAAAAAGGCAGAACTAATGAGATTTCTCTTCGCTCATCGCCGAGTTTCCTTCCTGCTCTCCTCCCCTTCACCCTCTCTCTCTGCCCTTCACCGAGACCCCCAAAACACGAGTGCAGACTGCAGATCCTTTTTGAACCCTTGAAACTCCTAAAGCACATGCCTGTTTTCTACAGAGCATAAGGTACTTAAACTTTTACCCGCCCTTAGGTGCTCACACCCAGGACAATACAGAGTGCTCAGCCCTGAAGCCATGAGCCGGCCACCCCAGACTCTCTGCTGAATGCCGCCTGCCAGAAGCACTAGGTATGGGAAGCAAAAGACAGTCAAGAGGGTGATGTCTTGGGCGAGGCCCACCTTTGGAGCAAGCGTGTGGCACAGGCAGCCCCTGTCCCATGGGCACTGCACTCCCTTGAGGGCAGTGGTTTTCAACTGAGTCCACACTGGAATCACCTGAGGTTGTTTTCCCCATGGATGCCCCCCTCTTATCTATGGAATCAGGGGTGGTTCCAGCCTTTGCAGGCCATCTCCTCGTGTGCACCTGCCCTATCCTCCGCCCGAGCCACACCCCTTCATCAGGCCCCTCCTGCTCAGACGCCCACATCGATGTCCTAGCAGCCACCTCTTATTAACCTTCTATTAATCTGCCCTGTCACTGTAAACTCCGGGGTCAAGAACTGTGTGCTCCCTTCACTGTAAGCTCCAAGGTCAAGAACTGTGTGTTCCCTTTGCAGTTGTGCTTGGAGGCCCAGCTCCTACCAAGGCCTCGTTAATTACACATGCAATTGAATTAATCAGCCAGTGGAAGTATAAGCCCCAGGCACCCCCAGCCCTTACAACCTTACCCAGCAATCCTACACCCAGCCTAGTCCTCCGACTCCTTGCTACTCTGTGCCCACAGCTGGTGCCATTTGACACCTTGGCGGCTGCCCCAGCTGCTGCTCCTGCTGCCAATGCTCCAGCCCAGGCTATGGTCTCAGCACTCATACCTGGACTGTCACATTGGGCACCAGCAGTGGCCTTCGTTTCCTTCAGCCTTGCTCCTGAGCCTTTACTCCCCACTTCATGCTCTAATTAGGGAGTCTTGACTTCCTCGCTTGCTCCTTGTAGATAATACCGTGGTCTGGGCCCTGCGTTCTTAGTTACTTCGAAGCCTCTCCACTTACATGCAAGGGCAGCAACTCCCTGCTGTTAGAGCTTCCTGTGCAGACCAGCCGCACAAACACTCAGGTTCCCTTCTTCCCAAATTTCTCTTCACTCTGCTTGGTCTTGACTTCCCCTTAACTGGCTGGGCTTTGGCCTGTGATGACCTTGCCTACAGAGACTCTGGCCTCTGGGCCTGGATTTCCCCTACCTCTTGCCATTGCAGCTGTGTCTGTGTTGACACTTCTTGAGCCCCTCAGACTATACCCCAGACTTACACTCAACTAACGCATGTTGATGGGTGAAGATGTGGGGAACTAGGGAAGGGGGGCAAGTGGATAGATGGAGGGTGGTGGGTTGATGGGTGGGTGGATGGAATGTTAAATGGATGGATGGATAGGTAAGTGGAGGGAAGGATGGATGGATGGATAGGTATATTATAGATGGGTAGGTAGAAGGGTGGATAGATAGATGGATGGACAGGTAGATGGATGAATAAGTGGATGGATGGTTAGGTGGATGGATGGGTAGGTAGATGGGTGGATGGACAGGTAGATGGATGGGTGAGTAAATGGATGGGTGAGTGGATGGATGGATGGATGGATGGATGGATGGATGGATGGATGGTTGGGTGGATGGATGGATGGATGGTTAGGTGGATGGATAGGTAGGTAGATGGGTGGATGGATGGGTGGATGGATGGATGGATGGTTAGGTGGATGGATAGGTAGGTAGATGGGTGGATAAATAAGTAGGGGGACAAGTGGATGGATGGATGGGTGGATGGATGGATGGATGGATGGATGGATTGTAGGTAGATAGGTGGGTGGGTGGATGGATGGGTGAGTGGATGGCTGGCTGGCTGGCTGGATGGATGGATAAAAGGATGGATAGGTGGATGGATTGTAGGTAGATAGGTGGGTGGGTGGGGGGATGGATGGATGGGTAACTCTAAGGAAAATAACTCTCTACCTCAATAAATTCAGTAAATATCTGTTAATATTAAGGTGACAGATACAGGAGTGCCCACCCCATATTCCATTTGCTCCTTCACTTCTCCTAGCTGCAGGCTACCAGATGGGACCAGATCCAGCCTAGGAGAGGGGAGGGGGCATCACTTTCAGGAGGGGACAATAAAAAGCACATGCGTGATTCTCCCTGCTGCACCAGCTGAGAGGCTGCAAGCTTCAGACAGTGGAAGAGAACCCCACTTCTCTCCATCCCACCCCTGCCAGCCTGTGCTTACAACACGTGGCTTGCGAGACAAATAGTGCTGGTGCTAAACCTTTACGATTTGCTACTGCAGCATAACTTGGCCCAACCTAACTAACACCAACAGTAACAGGAGCGATCACATCTCTTGACTCCTTACTTTATTCTGAACACTTAACATGGATCCCCAATTTGTTGAGAAAGGGACATATTGATCAATCAGCTTTTGTTTATTTGAAATGAGTTACCTCATACATAAGGATGAAATTATAAAGTATTTACCTGCCTACCGAGGGGCCCTCTTCTTTTTTGCCTCATACTCACCAATGGGGACTCAACCTATGTATCTTTCTTGTCCTCCAGTAAACTACTCCAAAGTGAAAAGGAATCAGCAGATAGACAAGTCCTCCTGGGGTATTGACATATCAAAGGAGTTTCCCTTAAAGCATGGAGGCCTACACTGGTGATCCCAGCACTTTAGCAGAACAAGGTGGGTGGATGGCTTGAGGCCAGAAGTGTGACACCAGCCTGGGTAACATAGCAAGATCCCATTTCCAAAAAAACAAAAACTTCAGGAGGATGTGGTGACACATGCCTATAGTCCCCACTACCTGGGAGGCTGAAGTAAGAGGATTGCTTGAGCCCAGGAGTTTTAATGATGATGCCACAGAACTCCAGCCTGGGCAACAGGGCAAGACCCTGTCTCCAAAATTATAAAAGAAGATCACCTCTTCCCCATCCCTATCTCCAGACTGCCAAGCACTTAAGTACTTCCCCCCACACCTCCACTAAATGAGGCCACAGATCATCCCCCGCCCCCCGCGGCTGGTCATGTAGTCTTATTTTCTATCCCTGCGGCTGAAACATGAACTATAAGACAGGACATAAAAGTGAAAGCCTGGGCTCCATCCTCAGCTACTCCTGCCACTCAGGGGAGCAGCCTCAGCTTTTATGGAAAATGGAGATAATGTGACTGAACCCACCTGTCCCCACTTCCCGTGGCTGCTGTGAGGAATGACCACAAGCTTGGTGGCTCACAACAGAAATTGATTCTCTCACGATTCTGGAAGCCAGAAGTCTGAAATCAGTGCTGCTGGGCCAGATTGAAAGTGTCAGCAGAGTCACAGTGTCTCCCAAGGCTCCTGGGGAGAGAATCTATTTCCTGCCTCTTCCAGCTTCCGGTGTGCTGGCTGGGCCTGGCTGGTGGCCTCAGCACCCCCATCTCTGTTTCCATGGCCACATCTCTTTACCTCTTCTCTGTGCCTCCCTCTTATTTTATTTATTTTTCTTAGAGACAGAGTCTCACTTTGTGGCCCTCGGTAGAGTGCGGTGGCATCACAGCTCAGAGAAACCTCCAATTCCTGGGCTTAGGCGATTCTCTTGCCTCAGCCCCCCGAGCAGCTGGGACCACAGGCGCCCGTCACAATGCCCAGCTAGTTTTTTGTTGCAGTTTCACTGGGGCCGGGCTCGAACCCGCCACCCTCGGTACATGGGGCTGGCGCCCTACCCACAGAGCCACAGGGGCCGCCCGTGCCTCCCTCGTATTAAAATACTTGAGGTTGGCTTGGCGCCTGTGGCTCAACGGGCTAAGGTGCCAGCCACATACACCTGAGCTGGCGGGTTCAAATCCAGCCCCAGGACCCGCCAAGCAACAATGACGGCTGCAACCAAAAAATGGCCGGGCGTTGTGGCGGGCGCCTGTAGTCCCAGCTACTTGGGAGGCAGAGGCAAGAGACTCACTTGAGCCCAGGAATTGGAGGTTGCTATGAGCTGTGATGCCATGGCCTTCTATCCAGGGTGACAGC
>CAUYON010199360.1:0-42551 GCA_963573935.1 Arctocebus calabarensis
AAAAAAAAAAAAAAAAAAAAAAAAACCTATTCTGAACTGCCCCACTGAAGATTCTAATCTTGTTCCTCCAATACCATTGTCTTTAATCCTCGTACACTTTCACTATCTCCCTTGCACTACCATTTTTAAAACCTGGAGTCATCTGCCACCCGTTCACCAGAATTCATTTCATATGGCTTCTGAAAAAAATAAAAAAAAATAATAGCACCATAAGGTGTTTCACAGTCAAACATTAAAAAAAATGAATTTTTTTATGAAAAGAAATAACAACCTGAAGTGATTAATATAAACCGAAAAGGGCTTTACGGTATTAAGGTACTGTTTGCCTAGCAGCCAGGTGGTTATAAAACTTTCATATGTTTTGGTACACTGATAAATGTTAGCCATTGTTCCTGAAAGCTTCTTAAATTGCATAAATTGTTAGTTTGAAATTTTTCAAGGATAATCTAGTTGAAAAACTTTGTATTAAAAATACACAGAGATTTTTGTGAACATTTCCAGTGTGTAGTGTCATTCGCTTTCTATTCCTGGTCTCAAAAGTGCCTCACTTGTATATTACTTCCATTAAAAGCTTGACTGCATTCTCTAATAAGCAATGAAAAATTGTTTAACTCATGTTATAATGTATCTCCTCAGATATAGTTAAGTAGCTTGATAGTTTTGAGTATATCGTGTAAATATGCATATATAAATTTGTAACCATTTTTGTTACATTATACCCATGTAATTGGACCTAACATGATATTATAAGAATTTGTTTTAATGGTTCTTCCCCATGGAATTACTGATTAAACCAATCATGAAATAAAAAAAAAAAAAAGACTCTGCATAAAAAAGAGGGAGTTTCAAGCTATGAGAGAACATGTGGAGAAAGACTGAAATGTGAAATTTAAGGTGGAATTTGTAAGAATAAGAAAAGACTGGAGTTGTAAGAATATTGGTTAGTTGGGAAGATGGGTGGAGTCAATTAGAAGGATCAACCTGTATTATTTGTAGATTGTAAGAATTATTGTAAGTTCTGAAGCAGGAATACGACCTCATAACTATTATGAATTATCTATTTTAGAATAAAGTTACCTCAATGACCTTCTTAACTGGCAAAGCAGTAGAAGATTTATGCAGAATAAAGCAGGTAATTGAAATGTCATTTTTTTTTCTTCTCAGCCTCCATTGTTGAGTTATATTTTTGGCATAGCACCAAAGTGTAGGAAATCATCGTACAAAGGGTACAAAAAAAATGCATACACATTTTGAAATCTTTATACACCTTCTATATTTATAAAACATTAGATTGACAAATAGTCCCTATGTAGGAACAGTAATAGCTATCCCTGTGCTGGACGTCTCATCCTTTATTGCCCTAGATGTTCTACAGCCATGAGCAATCATACTGTGCCTATAGTCTCCTTCTATCCCCTACTCCTCTAAAATGACTCAGATTGATCACAGATACTATTTGCATTCAACACATTAATTCATCTACACTTGGATTAAAATAGGTTTTTGTCACGTAGCCCGAAAAACTTCTCACTTGTAACACTGCAGTTATATCCGGGTTTCAAAAGTCTGTTTACAAACTCTAGAAAGAAGTTTTATCTAGGCACATGTCTGAGATGTGTACAGGTCCCTTACTTGGCATTAGAGAAGTTTTATCAAAGCTATGCCTCTATGTCTACTTGATCTTACAGAAGTTGACTACTTGCTTGGGGATTTGGGGTTTACATTTCAAATTGTATGAAAGAATGAATTAAGATTTTTAGATTAAACAAGTAATAAATTTGACTTAAATTGTTAAGAGAATTTTGGGAAATAATCCTAATTCAATGAGATAGTATTTACTTATGCTTAATACCCCTTTTAGAAAATTAGCATTATCAATTGAGATCAAAATCAACTCAAATAATCTGTATAAATAGTCCAGAAGTCCCCAGATCATTGGTTGATTTTCACATGCCCTAAGAACAATTTTCATTTTATTTTATTCATTCACTCATTTAAACATGAGGGTTGCAACCCACAGGAACTGTATTACAGGCTCGCGGCATTAGGAAGGTTGAGAGCCACTGATTTAGAGACCAGCTCTTACCCTGTTGCCCAGGCTGGAGTGCAGTAGCCTGATCATAGCTCACTGTAATCTCGAATTCTTGAGCTCAAGTGATCCTCCTGCCTCGGCCTACAGTTTTCATTTTATCAAGGAAGTAGTATCAAAACCCATTTCACAGGGTAATTGACATTTAATCCTTGAAAAAAATTACATTCTTAATGAAATTCAGTGAAATAAGGAATTACCTGTGTAAAGTAATGTATCATATAATTCTTCTTTAAAAGTAAAACATACTAAGTAACTGCATACTGAAAACACATTATCTTTAAATGGTGCTTTAATGTGATGACACAGAAAACAGAACTTTATTTCTGATCTCGTGTTATTTCTACTTATAGTCAGTATAAGTAAAATACAGTCATATAAATTATATGGTTTCTCTCATATAACTTGTGTCAATGT
This sequence comes from Arctocebus calabarensis, assembly GCA_963573935.1. Lineage (NCBI taxonomy): Eukaryota > Metazoa > Chordata > Mammalia > Primates > Lorisidae > Arctocebus > Arctocebus calabarensis. The sequence continues at coordinate 2,507 of CAUYON010199360.1, forward strand.
CAGGCTTGGATTTTAAATACTAGCTCTATCAACTTACTGAGAATTCTTCAACCTGTGTAAACCTCAGTGTCTCTGTCCGTACTGTAGCTGTTATAAATAGTATTTCATATCCTCATGGGGTTGAAATTAGATAATCAGTGTGAAGTAACCCAACAGCCTTTTCTCTATATACAATTGTTTGTTATTTGATCTTGCCTTTATTAATGCTAAGTCTAAGATAGTGGAAAAATACCAGCTTCCTATCCCTTCTCTTCTCCACCAGGTCGATCTGGATTCCAGGCACATTGGTTGGGTAACAAGTGAACTTCCAGGAGGGGATAATCACATCATCAAAATTGAATTAAAGGGCCCAGAAAATACACTAAGAGTTCGACAGGTCAAAGTCCTGGGCTGGAAAGATGGTGAAAGCACAAAAATCGCTGGCCAGATTTCAGCCAGTGTGGCCCAGCAAAGGAACTGTGAAGCTGAGACACTACGAGTTTTCAGACTTATTACGTCTCAAGTGAGTGTCCTTTCTACATATTCTATTAGGATTAATCGACATATTTTAAGAGAATAACAAAATATTTTATAAAACTCATCAGAGATTTCTGGCTAAAAATGTAGCCCATTTTTACTTCTCAGAGCCTAAATAGCAAGAATAACATAGAACAACTGAATGGGGTGGCTCACACCTGTTATCCTAGTACTCTGGGAGGCTGAGGCAGGTGGATTGTTTGAACTCAGGAGTTCAAGACCAGCCTGAGCAAGAGTGAGACCCCATCTCTACCAAAAATAGAAAAAACTAGTCCAGTGTTGTGGCAGGCACCTGTAGTCCCAGTTACTTGAGAGCTGAAGCAAGAGAATCGCTTCAGCCCAAGAATTTACCAAGGGCAACAGAGTGAGACTCTCTGTCTCAAAAACAAAAAGAGAACAACATAAAACCTACAGAATCTACTAACCCATCCTCTGGCCTTCACAGTGGTAATTCCTTCTCGTGTGCCTGTCTTCTTTATCAGGTATTTGGAAAGCTCATCTCTGGAGATGCAGAACCTACACCGGAACAAGAGGAAAAAGCACTCTTGTCCTCACCTGAAGGAGAGGAAAAAGTATACAATGTATTTATTTGTATTCTAAAAATATTTTATTTCCCTTTTCATTCTCTTTTGTTCACTGAAATGATCCATGTGTTGCTATATATTTTAATGATATGTGATAAAAATTTCTTTGCAGTTCTTATTTTTCCTTTAATTAAAAAGGTGAAGGAACTATCTAAAAGAAATTCATTATTTCTTCATGTGCAATCTAATATTTGAAGTAATAGCAAAATTTGCTCTATACCATGAACTGTGGTATTCAATTGGTAGTAAGATTAACTTAGTCTTATTTCTTGCGCTGCACCCCATCAGTTACCTTCTCCCTCCTCTATTTTATCTGTCCTTCACAATACAGTTCAAAATACTGTCTTTATGGAATCTTATTTATGATTTCTTCAGACAAAAAGCAGCTTCCATTTGCTAAACTTTATAATTAATAATCTATATGTGTCTCTTCTTGGCTTCTCTCTTATTTTATCTTCATACGTGTTCCATCTCTTCTACTGAACCATAGCTTCTGAAAGACCAAGTGACATCTAATTTGTCTTTGTATCCACCACTATGTAATCACACACAGATTCTGTACATTTTTATTGGAATTAACTATTCTGTGCTGTTCTAGAAAATGACTTCTAAAACTCAATTGCTTCACTTCTTTGGTCCTAACTAAAACACTGTACGTAAGAGGAAAACCTCATCCATTTCTAAAAAGAGAAGTTAACCCTGGCTAGTCTCAATATTTTTGTCTTTAAATATCACAATCACCTTGGCAGCCTTTGAAAGATAGACTTAGGATGTACATAGTCTAGCCCTGTACCTCCCTGTACAATATTGCCTAAAACATTGCCATTTTCCTGTTTGATGTCGCAAAAATAATATTTCATAAACTCTAGTAATTCCATTCAGTATCTTTTGGAGATACCATTTGAATGACTACAAAACTGGATAACTACCCTTTAAATCACTTGAATTTTGGCAAATGTGAATTTTGTGGTAAACAATCATGGGATGGTAAGCCATCACAATGTTTGCATGTATTTGTTCTTTGATTTAAACCCTCCACCTAAACCCTCCCTGAAAAGAAATCAGTAAGAATACTGTATAATATAGTCAAGTCATTAAATATTTGAACAAATTGTGCATGACATACGATTTCAAGAGTACTTTGAGATTATTGTGCCCTATCCTGGTCAGAGAAACTTTCTTAGGGGGAATATTGAATTTGAGTTGAGAGCTCAATTGAGTTTTATCCAATTTGAGTTGGATAAAAGTTGGACTGACAAAGAGCATGAGATCAAGGACACGTTGGACAGGCTAGCTTAATAGGAGAGTGTATGGAAGGAGTTAAGGCTGAATAGGAAAGGTGCTGGCAGTTGGATGCTCACAAAATAACATGATTTAATCATTTTTAGGTCAGGTTATTGAGTATAATTTACATACAAAAAAATCCTCTTTTAAACTATATTGTGTACTGGTTTTTACCCATGTGTACTCTAGTGAAATCACGTTTTAAAATAAATCACTCCCCAAATTTCCCCCATTATCTCTTTGTATACAGTCCCCGCACCTTATATTTACAAGCTGTTAACCACTGAACTATCTCTATCTGCAGTGTTGGTTTTTCCTGGATATTATATAAGTGGAATAACACAGAATGTAACCATTTTGTTACAGTTCTTTTGTTCTTTCAGAGTTAGCATAATGCTTTTGAGATTCATTCATACTGTGGCACATAATTGTTCTTTTGATTGCTAAGAAGTATTCCACTGTATGGATTTACCATAATTTGATTATTCTTTTACTTTTTAGTAGATGTTTATGTTGTTCCCACTATTTGGCTATTATTAATAAAACTGCTATAAACACTTGAATCTTTGATCTTTGCAGGTCCTTTACAAAATATGTCTTTTTAAATATTTTCTACTAGTCTGTGACCTACCCTTCAGAGAGAAGAGTAAAGTCCGATTTTTCTGCTTATTCTAGATGATTCATGATTTGTGTGTCTTTTCTAGAACTCAGGGTCCTAAAGATGTTCTCCTCTGTTGGAAATGTTACAGTTTTAGTGCTTTGGTTAATTTTTATATACAGTGTGAAGTAAGGACTGAGGTTCATTTTTGCACATGGATGGATATTCATTTGTTTTACTGCCACTTGTTGAAAGCCTATTTTTAATAGTTCACTGTAAATGTGCAGGTCTATTTCTGTTCTGTTCCGTTGATCTATATGTATGTTCTTACATCAACAACAAACTGTCTGGATTGCTGTAGCTTTAAAAAAAAATCTTGATACCAGGTCCTACCTTTATTCTTTTTCAAAGTTCTGGCTAATCTAAATCCTTTGCCCTTCCTTACAAAGTTTAGGACCAGCTTGTCAGTTTCCTCAGAAAACCTGGAATTTTGATTGGAATTACACAAATTGATAAGTCAATTTGGGGACAATTGACATCTCAATAATATTGAGTCTCCCTGTGAACAGGAAATATACATATATAGATAGAGATAGAGATATATCTTTATTTTTTAAGGTCTTCTTTAATTTCTCTCAGCAATGTTTTATAGATCAGTATTCAAGTCTTACACATTTTTTGTTAAATTTTTCCCTGAACAATTCAGATTTGTAAGAGTATTGTAACAAGTGGTATTTTTTATTTCACTTTCCAATTGTCTGTTTCTAATATGTAAAAATACGGTTGACTTTTGTGTATTGAACTTCTGTGATCTTAAGTTCACTTACTAAGTTTTAGAAAGCTTTTGTAGATTGTGAGGTTTTCTTCATAGATAATAATGTGGTCTGCTTAGACAGTAGGTTTTACTTTTGCCTTTCTGAGCTACATGCTTTAAATTTCTTGTGCTATTGTGTTATTATATTGTTTAAGCCCTTAAGTACCATAACGAAGAGAAATAGTAAAAACAGATAGCTTTGCCTTGTTCTGGATCTTATAAGGAAGCCATTCAAAGGCAGCACCTGTGGCTCAAAGGAGTAGGGCACTGGCCCCATATGCCAGAGGTGGCGGGTTCAAACCCAACCCTGGCCAAAAACTGCAAAAAAAAAGAAGCCATTCAATCTTTCACCATTAAGTGTGATTAACTATAGATTTTGTAGAAGCTCTTACTCAAATTGAGCATGTTTTCTTCTTTTCCTAAGTTTGACAATAATTTCTGTCAGAATGAGTATTCTTATACAGATCTCTTTTTCCATTTTCTTTTACTCAGTAAAATAATACATTTATTGATATGTATTTTAATCAATATGTGTTACTAACTTATATGAAATTCATTTGTCTTTAATAAAAAACAAAATGAACTGGAGTGATGATAGCTACTTGGTACAGTGATTCTTGGGGGGAGGGAGATAAAAATGCTCTGAAATTGATTATAGTGATAGTCACACCTATCAGTGAATATAACTAAAAACCATTGAATTGTGCACATTTGGTAAATGAACTATATCTAAAAAAAGCTGTTTTCAAAAAGCAAAAATAAATAAAAAAAAGAAGTAAACAAAAATAATATGAACTACCTAAAAGAGACTCATGTATAATCTAGCTAGTATGTAAGTAGCAAAAAAAAAAAAAAAAGGTGTCGCTGTAACACATACAGAACTATTTCAGTTATCTATTTGTACTTGAGTAAGCTTCAGTAGTTTTGGCATCAAGCAATTTGTCCATTTCATCTAAGTTGCTGAATTTGTTGGCCTATGTTGTTCATAATATACATTTTAATATCTACAGAATCTAGAGTGATATATTTATATCTTCTTATAGAGTGATATATATATATCATCAGAATGCAAATCAATTTGATCTTTTCAAAGAACTGGCTATTTTCATGGGTTCTCTTCTGTTTTTATTTATCTTAAAGATTTCAGCCCGTATGTTTTTCTTTCCATCTGTCTGCTTTGCAATTTGTTCCTCTTACTCTGTTTTCTTAAGATCCAAGATTAGATCACAGACTTGAGACTTTTCTTTTCTCAGATTAAATGTTGCTGCTGTTTTCTTCTAATCACTGCTTTTGCTGAGTGTCACAAATTTTGGTTCATTATGTTTTCATTTTCATTCACTTCAAAGTATTTTCTGATTCACATTTTGATTTCTTCTTTGTCCCCTGGGTAATTTAGAAGAATCTTGTTTAATTTCTAAATGTTTGCAGATTTTCCTAATAACTTTCTACTGTTAATTTCTAGTTTAATTCCATTATAGTCAAACAGTATACTTTGTATAATTTTAATCCTTTTAAAATTTGTTTAAGATTTGGATTATGATAATATGATCTATTTTAGTGACTATCCAGTTGTACTTGAAAAGAATATGAACTCTGCTGTTCTATGATGGGTTTTATAAATATCAATTAGTTCACAATGGTCAATATTATTATTATTGTCCAAGTCTTCAAGAGCCTTACTGGTTGTTGTTCTTTCTCAAATACTGAATGAAGAGTTTTGAATTGTCTTAGAATATGGGTATGTCTGCTTGGAATTCAGTTTGCCTAGTGGGTGATCTCAACTCTCTGATGGGCAGATTAGCAGCTTTTTCTTCATTGTTAAGGTGGTAGGGACATTCTTCTGTGGCTCTCCATCCTACGAAATGTGAAACCAGGAATCATTTTGATTCTTTTTTTTTTTTTTTTTTTTTTTTAGAGACAGAGTCTCACTTTATCGCCCTCAGTAGAGTGCATCACACAGCACACAGCAACCTCCAACTCCTGGACTTAGGCGATTCTCTTGCCTCAGCCTCCTGAGAAGCTGGGACTACAGGTGTCCGCCACAATGCCCTGCTATTTTTCTGTTTTTGCAGTTCATCCGAGGCCAGGTTTGAACCTGCCACCTTGGGTATATGGGGCCGGTGCCCTACTCGATGAGCCACAGGCGCCGCCCCATTTCAATTCTTAAAGAGTGACTTGCTTCACTTTTCTTACATGTTTTACAGGTGGAATTTTAGAACTTACCTATAGGGTCATTGTGAAGATTAAGTAAGATACATAATAAGCATTATAAAATGCCAGCCTTTAGTTTTCTTCCTTTGAGACATTTCTTTGATAATCATTGGTGTTAGAATACTTTAAACTACCATCATCACAGAATTTTGTTAGGATATTTTTCTTTTAATCTTTTATTTTCCTGGTGATTCTTCAAATTGAATGTCCAGTGTGACCTGCTAGTGTTAACAATTTAGAAATAGATTTAATAGACATGACTCAAATTGATTACACTAAATAAATTTGTGAAACAATAATATACTTCTGTAGATTTCTTAGTTCTGAAATTTTATTCTTCTTACAGTCGCCTTGGCCAAATAATGATTTCTTCAAACTTTTATCTGTAGTGTCATAAGGCTCAGTTTAAAATAAACTCTTCTAAAATAATCTGCAAAATTATTTCTCAAGATACTTTGAAATGTCAAATATGCAAATTTTGTACAAAGAGCCTGCTTCCTTCTCTGTTTTGTCTATATAAAGGCAACATCAGATGCTGACTTGAAAGAACATATGGTTGGGATCATATTCAGCAGGAGTAAACTGACTAACTTACAAAAACAGGTTAGTTAATATTTTCTTTATCAGTTGTTCTATTTGTTTTTAGGGCATGAAGTGTTTTCTATAATTTATGAAGGCTTTTTATATGCTATCTCCTTCATAAATTCTACATAATGTCTGCCTTTTTCCAGAGAGGAATGAGTACATTGTCATACCTGAATCCCTTTAAAGATTTTGTTATGAATGTTAACCTTCTTACCTTGCTGCTTTATGTTATAGGAACATTCTAATTTGATGTCGTATATCCAGCTCTATCATATTTCATTTGCATTTCATGTGTTCCTTTTCATGTGTTCATTTATTTATTTTTACTGAGCTTACTGAACTAGTATTAATATTTTAAATATAATGAGGTGAGGGAATGGTACTAGATTATTTATATCATGGGGTGCTAAATAACCTAAAAATAACTCAAAAGTTATGTTGATTTTTAAATTAGCCTGTTTTAACTTTCAGTACCATTAAATCTTTTTAAATAAATGACAACATGAATTTTTTTGTGCTTTATATTTTTAACAGCATTTTGTTGAATCTCACACACCTTCAATTATAAAAGGTGCTGTTATTTTATATGTCACCAAAGAAGAAAAATTACTGTAAATTATATTGTGATTACCATCAATTATAAAGCACGTTATAGACAGATATGTTAAAATAGTCTATTTTTAACATGTGCTTTAAAAGTGATAAACACTGGTGATTTTATTTGTATACTAATAAATAAACCATAGGCAGAAGCATCAGTAACTTGTATATGATCAGTTTCTACTTGTAGTTGATTTAAATATTCAGATTTTTATTAGAGTTCCCTAGTTTTACTTCATTGTTTTTAAGATGGATTAAGAGAATGGTATGATAGAGAATTAACTGAGAGGAAGAATATTAAACTGAGCATTGACTTATACTGTTGTCTTGATTTTTTTGTTTTATTTTACTAGGAGTAGTACATCAGACTTCCATTTTTCATTTTGTGTTGTCTTTAAATAGGTATGTGCTCACATCGTCCAAGCTATTCGCATGGAAGCCACCAGGGTCCGTGAAGAATGGGAGCATGCCATATCAAGCAAAGAAAATGCCAATTCTCAGCCAAATGACGAAGACGCTTCCTCTGATGCCTACTGTTTTGAGCTGCTCTCCATGGTTTTGGCACTGAGTGGCTCCAATGTGGGTCGACAGTACCTGGCTCAGCAGCTAACTCTGCTTCAGGATCTTTTTTCACTGCTTCACACCGCCTCCCCTAGAGTCCAGAGACAGGTGACTGAATATTCCACCACTTTTCCATTTCTTTTATTGCTTGAAATATTGTTAATTATTGCAATGCAAAGGGAATTACCTAAGGTCCTTAAGTATAGATTTCTATTTTTTATTATCTTCTTTTGGGGGGGTGGTGCCTGTATGTTTGTTTTTTTCTTTTGTTTTTTTTTTTTTGACTCTTTTTAATGAGAGTATAAAAGAGCAAAATACATTCCATTTTACTAATGGGTTGTGCTAAAGAATATTCTGGCTACTGACAACCTTAGTACTGTGAAATACATAGTGTTGTTTAGTCCTGACCAAAAGTTTAAGCCGTATTTTTTCTTGCTATCCCGGGGTTGATAATTATCACCCAGAAATTAAAATTTTATTTCATGTATTTGTTTATAGTATGTTTCTTTGTTTATTTCATATTGTTTTATATTTCGATTGTTTAGATCATATATCTGCCCTTCTCAAAGATAACATTTAAATCATATTTCTCTTCCTTTCAAAGAATTTACAATTGTAGAATGGTAGTTAGGTACATTAAAAAATGAAAACCTTAAAACATCATTATTTAAATGCATTTCTTTCCTTTTATTTTCTTAACAGGTGACCTCTTTACTAAGACGTGTTTTGCCAGAAGTGACCCCTAGTCGTCTGGCCAGTATCATAGGAGTGAAATCCCTTCCCCCAGCAGATATCAGTGATATCATTCACTCAACAGAAAAAGGAGACTGGAACAAGCTGGGTATCTTGGACATGTTTCTAGGATGCATTGCCAAAGCACTCACTGTACAGCTTAAAGCCAAAGGAACCACCATCACAGGAACAGCTGGTACCACTGTGGGCAAAGGAGTCACAACAGTGACTCTTCCAATGATTTTCAATTCCAGGTTAGTTATTGCCTCTGTCTTAGTATCAAAACAGAACAGAGTGAGCTACTGTTCAGAGAATTAAAACTGAATAAAAAGACATGATTTCAAATTCTACCTTTTTGGCATACTGACCAAATGAAATATATTAACAACTGACCTATGTGTAAAAGGACTGTCATATATGTTAAAAATGTCATTTGCAATTAGAAATTAGGGAGGAACAGAAAGTAGGCCAAATATATGTTGTAAGAGTATTTGGATATCTATGTTGACCTCTAATTCATATCATATGCAAAAGTAAACTTCAGTTTTATGTTAACATGTTTTTAACACAATAAAAATAAACAAACACGGGAGAATAAAGTAAATCTTGGTTAAAACTTTATGTATTTACCTTTTAAAATTTTAAAAGGATGTGTGGCTGGACATGGTGCTCAGACCTATTATCCTAGCAATTTGGGAGGTCGAGGTAGGAGGATCTCTTGAGCCCAGAAGTTCAAGACCTGCCTGAGCAACATAGCAAGACCCATCTCTAAAAAATATATACAACCTGGCTCTTTGTACCCTCAATGATTCCCCCAAAATAAAAAATGTATAAAATAAAATAAATAAATATATATGTATATTTTTAAACTAGGTGTGGTAGAGCAATATAGCAAGACCTCATCTCGAAAATAAATAAATAGATGTATATATGCATATATATATATATTTTTTTTTTTTTAAACGGGTGTGGTGACACACTCCTATAGTCCCAACTACAGGGGCATGCCTGTAGAAGTTGAGGCAGGAGGATCTGTTGAGCACAGGAATTTAAGGTTGCAGTGAGTTATGATGAGCACTGTACTCTAGCCCAGGCAGAAATGTGAGACCCTATCTCAACAACACACACACAAAAACTACTAGAGCAAATTATAGAAGAATATTTTTATAATCTTTAATTTGGGAAGACATTAAACAAAACACAAACTGCTATAGGAAAAGACTTATAGGTTGGGCTATATAAAAATGAAAACATGCTAGATGATATTATTTAAATGTTTTAAGTAACTCATTCGAAAAAATATTTAAATTTATGTAATAGGCACTGAATTATTAGCCATAATATTACAGGAATGACTACAAATCAATAAGAATAAGGCAAACAGCTAACAGAAAAATAAATGACAAGAACAGTGAGTTCAAAGAGAAAAAATTAGAAATGCCAATAAAGAAATGAAGAAACACCTCATGACGAATCAGAGAAACATAGATTAAAACAATTATAAAATATCTTTGATGTTTTGGCAACATTGTGAGGAAATAGATATTTTTACCTACTGTGATTTGCTGCAGCCTTTTCAGATGTCAGTTTGATAATATCTAATTATTTTTAAAATATGCATTATCTCTTTACCCACCAGTTCTACTTCTAAAATGTTATACATTTGCACAAAAATATATATGCAAGGATGTTCTGTAATGTATAATGGTGGAAAATTAGAGAGTTTTGCAGTAGAGCTAATCCATGGGGCCAATCCATGACAATAAGCAGATGACATGAGAATATATATCACTTTCTTCATGTAGATAGACTTCCCAGAGAAAAAATGTCACCTGAACTAAACATTAGTGTGCTTAGTGACATGGTTGGTTTGTATTCTGGCACAAGGTTTTTATTATCTTCGTGTGTACTAGAAATGAACAGTTTGTGTTCTATGGACTACACTTCTAGAAGATGAAAACAAAAATAGTGCGCAAACAAATATTTGAAAGGAAATGTAAATCAGATTGGCTACTCTTTTGGTATCGAAGAAATAGATTTTGGGTAATGTTTTGATTAAATTTCTTTTAAAATGTTTTAATTGATCCATTCATTTAAAAATTTAAGATGTTGCATGTTGAAATAATATTTTCACCTTTTTCATTGGTAACATCTACCACTGGTAAGTTTATTGGTTTATATAATGCTGATTTTTTTCATAGTTATCTTCGACGAGGTGAAAGTCATTGGTGGATGAAGGGCTCAACTCCTCCCCAGATCTCAGAGATCATCATTAAACTTATCAAGGATATGGCAGCAGTAAGTTCTTATTCTTGCAACCATTATGACAGTGAGGTGCAAGAGGGATCTGATAGACAAAATAAACAGTTACCCTGCTGCATGGATAGTAATACATTACTGTTCTTTTTCTTTATTTAAAGGCTATTTTTAGTATGCTATTATGTCATTTGTCCTTTCAGTGAGTGATAAATTTGTCATTTCTGTAAACTGTTTATTTCAAACTTCCCAAATAATTTACTTAAGAGTTGTTGCTTGGGTGGCGCCTGTAGCTCAGTGAGTAGGGCGCCGGCCCCATATGCTGAAGATAGCGGGTTCAAACTCAGCCCCAGCCAAAAACTGCAAAATAAATGAATCAATCAATCAATCAATCAATAAAAGAGGAAACGTCATTGATTAAAAAAAAGGGGGGATTGTTGCTTAAGTCTTCCAAAACATTAAAACTTAATAAAATAAAATTTATTCTTTTGGACACTATGAAAAAGAGTCCAGAAGCCTAAAGGAAAAATAGGGTTCCTAGGAGTGAAAGTTTCTCATTCTCTTTAGTCTTTGTGGTTTCTATAAAGCCTATATTCTTCTTTGTTGATGTCCTGTAGAACTGTCTTCAGATGCTGACTTTAGGAGAAGATCTGGGAGTGTGGAGGATACAGAATTACCTCATAGAATGCCTGGGTCTTATGTTACTCCATAATGTCAGTTTCTGCACATTCCTGAGAGGGGACAAGATACTGTGGAATATAGGTTCCTAAGAGGCAGAGGGAATAGAAGGCATTTTGAAGAAGGAGTAATCAAACTGCTCTTTAAAAGGTTGATAACATGTGGATATGAAAAGTGGGAGGATATCCTGGGGGAAAGATTACAGATTCTATCACTTCTCCCAGCAGTGTGGACGTTTTCTCAATCTTTGTAGCAAACAGGCTTTCTCAGGGTATTCACTAGATAAAAATATTCAGCAGTAATTTGTAGGAATACAAATATTCTATAAGAGTTCATTGTCTATTCATTACAAATCATGTTAGCAAATAAAGGTAGTAGTACTTTGAACCCATTTTGCCCTTGGGTGCCAGTAATACTTTTATCTCAAACAACTGACTTAACTGTATAAAGTTTATGTTCATTAATAAAATTTCTCAGGCATAGATGACCTTAGTATTTCTGTATGTCTCTATCCCAATGGGAGAGGACCTACCCTTGAACTCTACAGGAAACTAGTACTGAGAATTTAGATTTTAATGGTGACTTTTCTTTTAAATAATCAAAATGTTGATCAGAAGTTGAATTTTCCATAGGATTGTGAAGGATTTTAGTTCAGAAGTCTGTGCTCCTTGGTCTAAAAATTCCATGGTCTTGATCCTAATAAATCTTTTCTTCTTATGTGAGATGTTATTTAAGAGAAAATAATTTACTATGGTAATACATTTCTGGTTGTTTATTAAAATATTTACCCTGCTCAATAGGGTCATCTGTCAGAAGCTTGGTCCCGAGTAACAAAAAATGCTATTGCAGAAACCATCATTGCCTTGACTAAGATGGAAGAAGAATTTAGGTCTCCAGTGAGATGTATTGCAACAACTAGAGTAGGTATTCTTGTTTGTTTTAATTTGGTCTGTAATACTGCATATTCTTTTTTAGCAGTAGATTTGGACAAATTTTAATCCCTAAGTCAAGTTAATCCTTTTTAACCAAATATTGTACTTACTGAAAAGTATAAAGGTCTTTTATAAATTATGAACTATACATGGTAGTCATTATTTTCCACTGTTATTATTTTAAGAATATGACTTACTGTTAGTAAGGCCAAATTACAATGAGTGTTAGTGTATTGTCTTTCTAATGATGTTTGTAGCTCTCCACAGTGAGTTCAGTGGCAGCATTGTGCTATGATGGACTGGAGCTCCTTTGAGGACAAAGCCCCTACTAGTCCTTTTTGTATGGTCTAGCTGTCCAAAGTGTTGAGCCCCCTGGCTTACTTACTATATTTACAGGTCTTACTTTTTTTTTTTAATTTCAGAATATCAGAGTGGGGGGCACATGTGTTTTGTTTACATACTTGGTTTTTGTACAGATTAAGTCAAAGATATACATGTAACTGCACTGTTATGTGATATTAAGACCCAGGGAGACTTCCAAGAAGGAGTCTCCAAGTTATACACATAACTATCTGGGTGAAGACTAAATGTCCCTTTCACTCAGACAGTGTTCACTATACCCAGCAGCTGTGAACTTACCCCTCCCCTCTCCCCCCAGCTTGACTTTCATTGAGATTTACTTCCGTGCACTTAAGTGTTGATTGATTAGTTGCAACATGGTATTGAGTACATGTGTTTGCTTCTCCATTCTTGTGTTGTCCTACTTAGAAGAATGGTTTCTAGTTCCCTCTAAGTTACCCCAAAAGACATGAGATCACCATTTTTATGGCTGAGTAGTACTCATTAGTAGGCATGTACCAAATTTTATTAATCCATTCATATGTTGGTGAGCACTTGGGTTGTCTTCCACATCTTTGCAATTGTGAATTGTGCTGCTATAAAAATTAGAGTGCAGGTGTCTTTCTTCTTTTTGGGTATATGCTTGGGCAGTGGGATTGCTGGACCAAATGGTAGGTCTTCTGTAATTTTTCTGAGGTATCGCCATACAGTTTTCCACAGAGGTTGCATTAGTTTGCAGTCCCACCAACAGTGCCTGAGATTGTCTTTCTCTCTGCATCCACACCCTCTTCTATTGTTTTAGGACTTTTTTTTTTTTTTAGACAGAGTCTCACTGTTTCGCCCTTGGTAGAGTACTATAGCATCACAGCTCACAGGAACCTCAAACTCTTGGACTTAAGTGATTCTCTTGCCTCAGCCTCCCAAGTAGCTGGGACTACAGGCGCCCGCCACAATGCCTGGCTATTTTTTGTTACTGTTGTTGTTGTAGTTGTCGTTGTTTGGCAGGCCCCAGACTGGGTTCAAACCTGCCAGCTCTGATGTATGTGGCTGGCACCCTAGCCGCTTGAGCTCTTGGCGCCCAATCTGTTTTATGACTTTTAATACAAGCCATTCTCACTGAAGTTAGGTGCTATCTCCTTGTGGTTTTGATTCACATTTCCCTAACGAATAGAGATATTGAGCACTTTTCTGTGAGTTTTTTGGCCATTAGCATACATATCTTCATTTGAAAAGTTTCTGTTGATGTCTTTTGCCCACTTTTTAATGGGATTGTTTGGTTGTTTCTTGCTCGTTTTTACTTTTAAAAAGCAAGCATTACTTTCATAGGAGAGGAGAAGATATAATCTCTGAGGAAATGAGACTGCATTTTTTAGATGAGACATTCATAGCAAGTTTTAACCTGTCAGATTTCATGCCGCATATACTTCCATAAAATATCCAAGATTTCCTTAAAGCAGAGAATGTAAAAATATTCAGAAAAAGTAGACACTGGTGAAAATTGTTCAGGTTAATTCTCAGAAATCTAAAAAAATATAAATTATATTTCCCTAAAGCAGAAAAAGTCAATTCATGCTATCTTACTAGTGTGACTCGAAGCAGGTATTTTTGACAGGGACCACTCATGTGCTATTTTCCTTCATTCTGTTTCCCCCTCCTCCTTGCATGGACTGTCTTGTTCTCCATCTCCAGTCACACTCACATGCATTTCCTATAGTGAATATTAATATGCAAATTTATTTAGTCATATGTTGTTTACATAGTAGACCAATAAATAATAATTTCACATATCAGGTAGTAAACAGGTTGGTCCATCAAAGAAACAGTCATTTGTTCAGTACATAAATTGAGTGCCTACTGTGTACATGGCACATACAGCAGTGATTGTATGTGCCTGGTATCACATCAGGAAAACCACAGATACCTATATCAACATCAGCCAGCATTTATCGAGCTGTGTCAGACGTTAGCATTTTATAAGTCTTCCTCAAAAATTCAGTGGTGTAACAGCCTTTCCTTTCAACAGCTCTGGCTTGCTCTGGCATCACTGTGTGTTCTTGATCAGGACCATGTGGATCGTCTCTCCTCAGGGAGATGGATGGGGAAAGATGGGCAACAAAAACAAATGGTAAGACTAGAATTATTTTGTAAGAATTTACCTTGTTTTTGCTTAGTGTTAAAAAAAAAAAAGGTAAGTCAAAATACACAATAGTAGAACTCTTGAAAATTGTATTTCATTGGCCAAGTTAATCACACAAATCTATTTAACTTAAAGTCCCCTCTTCATAGAATATTGCAAACTTTAGGGAGCTTTTATTTAATTGTATGAGAGTTTTCTCCTGATTCTCTGAGTCAGTTTTTACACAAAAATTTCTTCATAGCCAGAATCTGATACTGTGTCTAGAAATTATATAAAATATCTTACAGTCTTATGGTGGGAAGGAGAAAACAAAACAGTTAAGACAGAAACATGCCACACTGCCTATTCATGTATGTGCTCAAAGAGGGTTTGATGGGTATTTTTAGTATCACTGAACACAAAGACTTTACAAATACCCTTTTGACATTTTCTTACTAATATTCAGGACACATTTGGGGGGCAAGATAAAATTGTAAGAGGGACTTTA
The DNA here is from genome assembly GCA_963573935.1 of Arctocebus calabarensis. Lineage (NCBI taxonomy): Eukaryota > Metazoa > Chordata > Mammalia > Primates > Lorisidae > Arctocebus > Arctocebus calabarensis. The sequence goes on from CAUYON010199360.1 coordinate 17,821, forward strand.
CTTAACAAATGTAGTCAGTGTAACTTGGTTTTTGGTACCCTCAATGAATCCCCAAAAAATAAAAAAAAGTGAATCATTTTATTCATTTAGCATGCAGAATGTTTGGATATGTGATGCAAAAAATATTTCTTAATCCACTAAGCAAAATATACGTGTTCATTTTATTAATCATCATGCCTGCATAGCACATTAGGTCATTGAATTTGGGGTTTTCAGAGATCTTTATACTTAAGTGTACTTGCAATAATGCTGTTTAACATTCAGATTCTAAATTCTTAATAGCTTTAGAGTAACAGTCTGTTATTGTTATAAATAAATTTCAGTTTCTATGAGTGTCTAAGACTCTCTTGTTAACCTAATGTAACACATGGAAATGTTTATTTTAGCCTATGTGTGATAACCATGATGATGGAGAAACTGCAGCAATCATTTTATGCAATGTCTGTGGAAATTTATGTACTGACTGTGACAGATTCCTTCATCTTCATCGACGAACCAAAACTCACCAAAGACAGGTAAAAATTTCTGTCTTTGTACACAGAATGGTGTCTGGAATGTAAAATACAGCCAATGAATTGTGAAATAAATGTGGGAAAGAAGCTTGGTATAATTGGAAAAAATGGACTTTGGAATCAAAGATCTTTATTGAGCTCCCAACTATCTCGCTTATCAACTATAAATTTAGCAAGTAATTTAAGCTTTCCAAAGCCTGGTTTTGTTGGGTTTTTGTTTTTGAGACAGGGTCTCACTATGTCACCCTCAGTAAAGTACTGTGGCATCACTGCTCACAGGAACCTCAAACTCTTGGACTTAAGCAATTTTTTTGCCTCAGTCTCCCAAGCAGCTGGAACTACAGGCACCTGCCATAATGCCTGGCTATTTTTTTTGGTTGCAGTTGTCATTGTGGTTTTGCAGGCCCTGGTCAGTTTCAAACCTGCCAGCCTCGGTGCATGTGGCTGGTGCTGTAACCACTGCGCTTTGGGCACCAAGCACCAATGCCTGGTTTTCACTTTTATAAAAATAGGCCTATAGCAAAGATTAAAGAGGAGAAAATTAGAACTATCTGGAACATTTTAGGATGGGTGCTTCATAGGTGAAAGCCATTCTTTTTGGTGAATAATTGTACTTCCTCTTTTAGAATAAGTAAATATATTTTTCTCTTTTCCTTAATGAAACACTAGGTCTTCAAAGAAGAAGAAGAAGCTATAAAGGTTGATCTTCATGAAGGTTGTGGTAGAACCAAATTGTTCTGGTTGATGGCTCTGGCAGATTCTAAAACAATGAAGGCAATGGTAGAATTCCGAGAACACACAGGTAAAAGAGGATTAATGTTGAACCATAAATAAGATCAAACCATCCATGCCCACTGATTATGAGTAAACTAGATGTTACTTCATTTAATGTGAATAATTTTGATTGATTTTCTGATGTTCGATTATGACATTGTTGATCAATTTTACTATCTATATTTCTAGACATAGACTAAAAGTGAGAAAACCTGGTTTATCACTAACTAGCTGTGTGACCTTGAGCAAATCATTTAACCCTCTGGAACTCATTGTCTTCGTTAAAAAGTAAGACAGTTGAAGCTTGGCACCTGTGGCTCAAGCCGCTAAGGCACCAACCACATACACCTGAGCTGGTGGGTTCGAATCCAGCCTGGGCCCACCAAACGACAATGATGGCTGCAACAAAAAATAGCCAGCCGTTGTGGCGGGCGCCTATAGTCCCAGGTACTTGGGAGGCAGAGGCAAGAGAATCGCTTGAGCCCAGGAGTTGGAGGTTGCTGTGAGCTGTGATGCCATAGCACTCTATCCAGGGTGACAGCTTGAAGCTCTGTCTCAAAAAAAAAAAAAAAAAAGTAAGACAGTTGTCCAGAGATACATGTGACTGATTGTTTTCAGAAATACCAAGTACGTTTTCCATACATTAAGCATCACGGCAAATGGAGGCTCCATAGATAAAATATAGTTACTGACCTTCCCTTCTAGTTCTTCTGTTCACTGTAGCCCTACAAGAGTTGCTGCATTAAGATCTCTTTCAACTATAATGTTGCATCACTTAATATATTCAGAAGTTTTTGTAGACCTAGTCCTTGTCAAGGTTTTCTGAATGGTATTGTTCCCATTGATACTAATAAAATAATTAACAAAAATTAATAGATGTTACCTTAGACAAAAAGTAACAGACACGTTTAATGTACATCTCTAAAACATAGATTTCATTGTATTTTAAAGTAAATCTTACATATTCCCAGCTTGAAGTTACATTAAATGTTTTAAGTTCTTAAATTTTAGCATATCTGTAATCTGCTAATTGTCTGACACAAACTTTTGATGTTGGAATTAGGTGTAAACCTGAACTAAATTAACTCTAAATACAGATGACTTTTCATGCCATAAGAGGAGGGCATTTTTTTCTCAAAGCTGATTTGTTCTCCCATAATCTGTCAGTGGCATATATTACGTTAATCAAATGCTGTAATGTTGAGCCATTCTTGTATTCATTGTCTAAACTATTCATTTTAAAAAATATTATTCTATAAATATTGCTGAATTCAATGTATTGATGTTCAGATTTTTATATCTGTATTTAATTTGGAAGAAGAAGAAGTGACCATTAATTTTCAGATCTTCATCTTCTTTTTCTTACTGCTCTGTTTTTGTATGGATTCTTTTCTCTCTTTAAATAGTTCATACTTTTCTTTTTTTTTTTTGAGACAGAGTCTCAAGTTGTTGCCCTGGATAGAGCATGGTGGCATCATAGCTCACAGCAACCTCAAACTCTTCAGCTTAAGCAATTCTTTGCCTCAGCCTCCCAAATAGCTGGGACTACAGGCACCCGCCACAACGCCTGACTATTTTTTGGTTGTAGTCGTCATTATTGTTTGGTGGGCCCGGGCTGGATTCGAACCTGCCAGGTCCTTTGTATGTGGCTGGTACTCTAGCCGCTTGAGCTACAGGCACCAAACCAGTTCAAGGAATTCTTCCGTTCTCCAAATTTTATACTCACTGATGATAGGCTTTCTTCTATGCCTTATAAGATTGTTTCCTATCTTCTATGTGTTTTTATTTCATTTTGGTTATTATATTTTATCTGGTATTGTGCATTTGAAGTGGGAGCTTGCCACATCTGCTTCAGTCTGGTAACTTGACTGGCAACTTAGTCTATTTCTTTTACTGAAAAAGTATTAGCAAATCAGTCAAGTGATTATTTGGCTTTAGATAGGTCTCATTTCTTATCCCATTTTTATTTATTTTATAATTACGGCAACTTAGAACCTCTTGACTATATAACTATAAGGCTGATTTCCCAGTGACGTCAATTGATACAAACCTAGTTTGCTTTTTTATTTTAATTAGTTATAATAAAATATGTAGGGAACATATTCTTAAGGAAGAATTTTCTTTTTCTGCTTAAACCTAGGTAAACCCACCACAAGTAGCTCAGAAGCTTGTCGCTTTTGTGGCTCCAGGAGTGGAACAGAGTTGTCTGCTGTTGGCAGTGTTTGCTCTGATGCAGATTGCCAGGTGAGTGTCCAGTTCACAGTCAGGCCGTCCTAGTGAGGAAAAGCACATGTTCCCATGTGACACTGTTGCTTCCTATAAATAAGAATTATAGTTCAAGAGAGCGGAAAGGAGTGAGGGGGTGGGGTCTTGGTGTGTGCCACACCTTTTGGGGCAAGACACGATTTTAAGAGGGGCTTTACCTAACAAATGCAATCAATGTAACCCAGTTTCTTGTACCCTCACTGAATCCGCAACCATAAATTAAAGAAAAAAAAAAAGAAGAATTATAGCTCAGCTTTCTAAATTAGTACATTACCTCCTATGTCAGGAGTTAAATGCTTTTATTAAAGGTAGAGAATGGATCAAAAAAGCCTCTCAATCTGAAATCAGATTGTGTGTTTCTCAACTACCATGATCATATGTATTTAATGAAACAGGTAAAAATTTACAGATTACATTTCCTTTACCTCATACACACCTTATTCACTTATTGCCCTTAAATATATTTTCAGTATCTGAGAGTTGTTTAGTCCTGAATATATATACATATATTCCATTTTATCCAGATGTTTTTGGTTCCTCAGTCCATTAACAATTTGGATGTGCACAGAAAGTGAGAAGCGTCTGGTGGGGTTTTTCCCACATTTTGGTGAGGGGTAAGTGGAAAACAGAGAATTGTTTACTTCAGGAAACAGTTTTTGCTTCATGTCTATGCATGATAACAAATACATTATCAGCATTTTCTTTACATGGAGTGAAATTTTTCCAAAATCAACACTAAAAGAAAAAGAGATTCTGTTAATAGTTCTAAATGATACTCAACAAAGAATGGAAAATAACTTCATTTGTTGTAACTTAGCTTTCTTAGGTATTTCTAGTGTGAAAATAATTTTGGGACATTTTTATGATAGGTAAAATTACCAAAATGTTTGCCTTTTTAAATACTTGAGTACAGTTATAATCCATCTTTAACAGGAATATGCTAAGATAGCATGTAGTAAGACACATCCTTGTGGCCATCCATGTGGAGGCGTCAAAAATGAAGAGCACTGTCTGCCCTGTCTGCACGGCTGTGATAAAAGCGCCACAACCCTGAAGCAGGACGCGGATGACATGTGCATGATATGTTTCACTGAAGCACTCTCGGCAGCACCAGCCATTCAGGTTGCTTTAGCTTTTATCTGAGTTGAATATATCTAGTCATTAACATGAGAAAATGTAAATATATTTGTCAGATAAAAAAGGATTAAAATCTTCTTGATATCACTAGGCAAAATGTTATTTTACTATATGCATCAACCATGTTAATGAGGAGCACATTCTCCCTCTTAGGTTTTGCTTCCCATTTTGTGTGCTTAGCTTTAGTTTAGGATTTGCGTAAGCTTTATAATCAGTAGAATGTATAAAATGTTCAGAAGGGGAGAAAATAATTAGGTTATCCAGGAGCTAGTCTCTTATAAATTTCCAAAATTCAGGAGATGTTTATAGCATTATGTAATTGATCTATAATGATACATAGTACATTCTTCTGTACATAATAGACATTACTATTTTCTAAATAAGTTACTTTTGTTTGTTTGTTGTTTGTTTTTTGCACTTTTTGGCCGGGGCTGTGTTTGAACCTGCCACCTCCGGCATATTGGGCCAGCACCTTACTCCTTTGAGCCACAGGCGCCGCCTTCTAAAGAAGTTTTTTTTTTTAACTTTTACCTATTGTTTATTTCCAGTTCTTAATTCCAGGACAGTATTATCCAAAAAAAAATCTTAAGTCTTTAAATCAGTAATTTCTTCTTCTTTTCATGAGATACAGAATGGAATAATTTTACATTTCTTCCTAAGCTGGCTTACTTTACATAGGTGGCATTAACATATAAATGGTATAAACTGGGAGAAGCTGAAGACATAGTTAATATGTCCCATAAAAAGGTAGAGAAGTTCTGAAATTTCACTGCACTAAATGTCTTGCTATTTCTCTTACCTGTTTTAAATGGCATCTTGCATTGTATAATCTCCCAGTTACTGAAGTGTTTTATCATTACAACATTTGCTTATATCCTTCTGTTCTGTTTATTTAAGCTGGACTGTAGTCACGTGTTCCACTTGCAGTGCTGTCGACGAGTTTTAGAAAATAGATGGCTTGGGCCAAGGATAACATTTGGATTTATATCTTGTCCTATTTGCAAGGTAAGGAGTCTGAAATCATCTACTGTCTAGTTCTTCTCATATTTATTTTTATCTTTCAAAATAAACATATGTCGGGTGGTGCCTGTGGCTCAGTGAGTAGAGCGCCAACCCCATATACCAAGGGTGGCAGGTTCAAACCCAGCCCTGGCCGAACTGCAACAAAAAAATAGCCGGGTGTTGTGGCAGGAACCTGTAGTCCCAGTTACTCGGGAGGCTGAGACAAGAGAATGGCCTAAGCCCAGGAGCTGGAGGTTGCTGTGAACCATGAAGCCATGGCACTGTACCAAGGGCAACAAAGTGAGACTCTGTTTCTAAAAAACAAAACAAACAAACAAAAACAACCACAAAATAAACGTATGTCATCATCTCTTAATGTCCTTCCCAGTTTACATCAGCTCTCGGTAGTTTCTGCCTTCTTTATACATGTAGAACCTGAAAAATATTACATTACCTTTCTGGTTTGGGGGGTTTTTGTTTGTTTGTTTGTTTGTTTTGTAGAGACAGAGTCTCACTCTGTGGCCCTCGGTAGAGTGCTGTGGCATCACACAGCTCACAGCAACCTCCAACTCCTAGGCTTAGGCTCTTGCCTCAGCCTCCCAAGTAGCTGGGAATACAGGCGCCAGCCACAACGCCCGGCTATTTTCCTGTTTTTTTGCAGTTGGGACAAGGCCGGGTTTAAACCTGCCACCTTCAGTATACAGGACCGGCGCCCTGCTCTATGAGCTACAGGCACCGCCCCATACATTACCTTTCTTATGTAATACATTTCAAGGCAGTAATTATCCATTAAAAACTGGGTTAAATTCTATTAAGCGTATTTCATGAGAAAATTCATGTAGGCATCATGGTGCAATAAAGAGCATGCATCACTCCTTTCAGACTCCCTGAGGGCTCAGGTCACATGGCATCACAATAGGCAACCACCTGCCATTAAAGAGTGAAATCAGAATCTTCAGTGCCATTGGAGCACATAATTTTAGAAATCATTTAAAATAAGGAGAAAATTCTTAGCATTTTGACACATCTTTACAAAGGTAATAAGCAAGTAGGAAGTTGTTTTGGAAAGCTAATAATGACTGACATAAAACCTTTAAGAATGTTGCAGAGCTGTTCCTATTCATTGTTCTTTTTTGCTCTATCAAGCTTTCTGTGTTATATTTGCAGACTAGTGTAAAGGGTACAATATGGAAAAAGCTTAGCACAGTTATCACCTAGTTAGACTGAGGAACAATCAACCAGATTGAGTATTTTGCTTTCCCCTGTCAACTGGCACCTCAGAGACACGTCACATTTAGGAATCTGGAAATAGATAAATGAAAGTGGTATAGAAAATACTACCTGTTCACTTCTATCACTTAATATTGGGCACACATGGAAGGAGTGTGTCTAATCTGTGACAGCAGGGAAACTTTTTATTTCCAGAACAGGTTAGGCTCAGGAAATTAAAGGTGATGAAAAGGAATTGTCATGCTCTGTGGCCCTTTTGCTTCTGTTTTCTCTGCTTTTGGGAAAATATAGGCTTGTAAGGGCTTGATAGGATTATTTTTAAATGGCATTTTATTTAAAATATAAATGTTCCATCCGGTTATCTCCTAGCACAATGCTTGGCACTTAGGTGTGTACCAAGTCTGCGTGGAACTGATAGTAAATGATTGTATTTAAAGATTTTCATCTTTCAATTTCAGAACAAAATTAATCACATAGTATTAAAAGATCTACTTGATCCAATAAAAGAACTCTATGAGGATGTCAGAAGAAAAGCCTTAATGAGACTGGAATATGAAGGTCTGCATAAGAGTGAAGCTATCACAACTCCTGGTGTGAGGTTTTATAATGACCCAGCTGGCTATGCAATGAATAGATACGCATATTACGTCTGCTACAAATGCAGAAAGGTATGCTATAAATTACACTAAGAAGTGTTAATAACTAGAGCTTACCTGTTTAATTAAGTCAAATTGCATAATGCTACCTAATTATTCTTACATTTTAAGCCTGAAATTAAAAATGAGACAGTTTGCTACACTATTTCAAGTTGCACTTATTTACTTAATTGGTTTTGGGATTTTTTTTAATTTTATCTAACAGAATTTTTTTAAAACATGTAATATTTCTGTATACAAGCTATTTTTTATCAGTAGTAACCTGTTTGCCCAATCCAACTGGTTGCTAAATAAATTTCTCTTACTTGATTCTACTAACCCTTTCTTCCTTAAAATTCTTACTTCCCTGACTTCCAGGACAACACTCTTGATGTCCTTTCTTATCATTCGTCTTTAATTTCTTCATTGAGTTCTTTTTTTTTTTTGAGCCTGCCCTTTAAATAGTTGTTTTTCAGAGCTTCATTCAATACCTTTTAACCTTTGGTAACCTCCTATACATCCATGCCTCTGCCTTCCACCCATACTGTTAAGATCGACCAAATTTTTGAAGTTTGGATACAGATATTCAGCTGCCTACCAGACATCTGGATTTCTCTCACATATTTCAAAGTTCGCATGTCTGATTTTAAATTCATCAATCTTGACTCTCCCGATCTCTAATCTTTATTTACAAAGTCCTATCAATTCAGTTTCCAATTCTCTCAAACCCTTTTTTTCTCTTATGTACATACATCTTCAGTAGCACCAATCATTTTCTTTGGTAATTATAGTAGCCATCCTTCTGAGCTTTTATGTTTAACCCCTAACGCCTATTCCATCCCTTACACTTACACTACTAGTAGTACGCTAACATTTCTAAATCTCAAATCTAACTGAGTCCTTGTCCTATTTAGAATCCTGTAGCCCAGTGGTTCTCAACCTTCCTAATGCCGCAACCCTTTAATACATTTCCTCATGTTGTGGTGATCCCCAACCATAAAATTATTTTCGTTGCTACTTCATAACTATAAATTTGCTACTGAATCGTAATGTAAATATCCGATACGCAGGATGGTCTTAGGCAACCCTTGTGAAAGGGTCATTTGACCCCCAAGGAGTCGCAACCCACAGGTTGAGAACCGCTGCTGTAGCCTAATCTACCTCTCCAGTCTCATCTCCCAGTACGCGCCCACTTGCTGTCCACACTACCGCATACTACACAACTTGTGTTCCACAGATGCAGCCATGTTTGCTCACTTCATGACATATCCACGCCATTGCACAAACAATTCTCTGCCTTCTTCTATGCATTTTACTGTCATCTGCCACCACTACCCCCTACATGCTGTGCCGAGCCAAGTCTGTCTTATCGCAGGTCAGAATCCAGCTTAAGTTTCACCTGCTAGGAAATGTACCCATCTCACCACTACACCACTTGACCTCGCTGCCTTGTGTGTGTTCTTCCGAGCACTTTCCATTCTGCATCATGATGACCGGCTTACTCATGTGTCTGCCCCACTGGGTAAATTCCACAAGAAAAAAGACTGTGTTTTTTCATTTATGAAAGAATGCCTAAACGGTAGGTGCCTGGTTCCTTAAAGTAACAAAAAGAAAATACAGATAAGATGAATAGAAGGCTAAATAGATATGATGGCCAGGAAGGCAGACAAATATACATACACCCAATATTGTACATTTGTGACACCTGTATCATTACAAACAATAAAATATTCTTTGTGTATGTTTAATGTGCTAAACATCATAAATGAATATTGTGCTACCACAGGGGTGACAGTCAAATGTTTAGGAAGCCATATAAAGGCGATAGAAAAGTGAAATAGTTGAAATAAGCAATAGGGCCCAAGACAAACTGGAATACTTCTAAGGTCAGCTTTAGCTGGTAGACAACCATTTATAACTGCTACATCATTGGATCCCATTGTTTGGCCAGTTTTTCTAGTACAGATAATAAACTTCTACTGGTTCAGCTTGTTTTTTCCCAATTTGGACATAGCCTTTTGACTGTGAGACATGATTGCATGCAGATTGTCCCAATTTCTTGGCCTCGTTTATTTTGTGCCCAGAGCAGATAAAGGTAAGTCATCCATCATGATATTTTTTTCAAATGTCTCTATTGGATACTGTTGAGTTCATGCAAATAGTACAGCTTTATAAGTATGAGCAGCGTCCTGCACAGCATTACCAAAGTTACCTTTCCTTTTTCAAAAAGTGTTTGCGTGATCAGAAGATGCTTAAAATGGATTTTTTTTTTTCTTTCCCATTAGCCTTAAAATTACAGTTCTATGCTAAGAATTTATTTTAGGTATTTTTTTTTTGTTTGTAGTTTGGGAATTACTAAGCATATTTTTAAAGTAGTAGAAAGGAGTGTGTTAGTTAATATTTCAAAATAAGAAAACTTATTCAGACTTTACACTGAAAAACCGTAGTTTCTATTTACCACATAATGCTATAATATATTCTTGTTATTAATTTTAAATATCATCTGTTTTTTGTTATTCGTTTTGACAGTACAACGTAACTCCCTGATGTAAGCTTGAGCCCAATCCAGCTTTTGAAATAGCTTTACATCTTATTCTGACCCCCCCTCCAATTCACAGTACAGACATGTACTTAGCATTTCAGGAGAGTTTCTCAAAGACAACAGAATTTCCTAAGACCTCTTGATCTTCCTTTCACTATGCCTACACTGCATCTCCCTTACCAGAGTTTCTTTTTCATGCTGTAATCTCAGTACGTTCTCTCCATAGGCATATTTTGGTGGTGAAGCTCGCTGTGATGCTGAGGCTGGACAAGGGGATGATTATGATCCCAGAGAGCTCATTTGTGGTGCCTGTTCCGATGTGTCCAGGGCTCAGGTGGGCAGAACATTTTATTAGAAGAACAGTTTAAAAGTATAAGCATTCTGTTTTTTCAACAACAGTAGTAGCAGTTTGGTGGGGGGAAAAAGAACTGGTTTTCTCCCCCTGTATCTTCTGATATTTTTACAGCATTTTATAATTTTGTCTTCCATGAAATAATTACCATATTTAAACAAGTAACAAATGTACTTAATCAGTTTTCTTAAACCTGCACTGAAACTTTTAGGTGATCCCCTCTTCAAAGAAATCTTCACAGTACATCCATGAGATCGGGAGATAGGTGAAATATTATTAATTTTCAATATGACAGACCAGGAACCATTATTAAGTAGCTTGCTTATTGAATCATATAGTTTATGATGGAGATGGAATTACATCGTGGGTCTTTTCGTCCAGACCTTTTTGGCAAAGCCACACATTTATTTGTTAGTTTCTTAACATACTTATCATCAGTTCTTAATCAATTTTGAGAGCTACTTATGCTTTTAAAATACAAATTAATGAGCTACATATGTAACTATCATAAGTATAATTGAAATAGTCCTTCCACAGTCTTGTATTTCTCTTTTCTTTCACTCTAGATGTGTCCCAAACATGGCACAGACTTTTTGGAATATAAATGTCGCTACTGTTGTTCAGTGGCTGTCTTTTTCTGTTTTGGAACAACCCATTTTTGTAATGCTTGTCATGATGACTTTCAAAGAATGACTAGCATTCCAAAGGAAGAACTACCACACTGTCCTGCAGGTAAGCTTTTAGTATTTGGAAATCATTATCGTGTTCTACATGGTATTTGAGAACTCTTTTTTTTTTTTAAGTAACAGAAACCAAATCAAACTAGCCTAAAGAGGTAGAAGGAATTCTTTGAACCTGTATAAACTTATGACTTTCTGAGTGAAGTAGTTCATGGGCAGCAGATCTCTTGGGGAGGGAGAATAATGTCTCTTAAAATTAGTAAAAAAAAAAAAAAGATTGATATTCAGCACTAAAGGGCCATATGAACTTTGATATTATAAATTAATTATAGAACCACTTAAAAGGATATTGTGATTTCTTTTTTGAAGATGCTTAGAATTAGTGCCGTAAAAATGAACAAGTGATTTGATTTACATTGGCTAGGAATTAGCAGCTTAGTGAGCTTGAGGAAATGACAGGGTCTCTCTCACATCTCATTAATAATAAGAGCATTAATCCCTCTCATGGACTCCACCCCATGATCTAATTACCTCCAAAAGCCCACTTCCTTAGTCCACAACATTAGTTCGTGTGTATGCATCAGCATACAAGTTTTAGAGGTACAAACATTCAGATGTAGCATAATCCATCTATCTGTCCATTTCCTTCTAAAACACTTGGTTACCTTCTTCGTATCAGGATACTTAATCTTCACATCACCCTGTGAGTTAGATATTGCTATGCCTGTTTTAAAGATGAAGGATCCAAGAATCAGAAAAATTAAATTTCCTTATCTCGAAAATAAAGATAACTGTTTCTTACTTTGTGACTATTAGAGCATTAAGTGGTTGATGCTCTTAAATAGTGCCCGAGTAAAAAAACAAAAAGAAAAACAGTACCTGAGTAACAAGCACTCATATGTTTACAGTTGCCTTTTGTTCTGTTTTTACTTTTACTATTATTATGGGGTCGTTACAAAAGTTTTGAGATGCACGAAAATCAATAAACGTAAAAATCTGCATGGATAGAAACAAATGAATCCCTCCCAGCAATACCAATAAGCTGAACAAGTTGAAATCTGCACAGGTGAATCAGAAAGGACGCTGTCAACTGTTTCTTGAAAGTGAAATAATGGACTGTAACAGTCTGTCTAAAAACTGTTGCAGTGACTTACTATTTCTCATCATCATATTAGATTATATGAACTCTTTGAAGATAGAGGTCATGTATTCTTCATCTTGCTATTCCAAGTATCTAACAACATCATTCACACATTACACACTCAGTAAATATTTATTGAGTAAATGATCCCCCCCCCTTTTTTTCCCCTTGAAAAAACCCAAAGACTACAGTTTACATGAGCTACTACTGATTGTGTTGTATACCTGAGCTAGATCTGCCATTGACTGTCCCTTTCTTCCTCCTCTGGTGGGGTAGGCACCACCACCAGTATGATTTGGGATAGGAGGTAATGACCTACTTTATAATTTATAGCAGAAATAACTAACTTTCCAGCCAGCCTCTGATGTCCTCCCCTGTCAGCCATGCCAGTGTTTGTGTTTGAGGAAGCCCTAACTTGTTTCTTGCCTTTGTTAGCTTAAACCAGCAGTTGACTTCTCTCTCTGAGACTGGCTATCTTAAGTTTCATACCTACTTTTGTGCCTTGCTCTTATATGGAAATTACTTTTTATTCCTCTAGATCAGGCCTCAGTGTATGGTTGTTCAGTAATAGTAAGAACAGCTAACATTTATTGGGTATTTATATTGTTTTAGGCTATGAGATGAGATGTCATTCCCCATTGGTCAGGATAAACCCATCCTGTCCAATCTAGTGATATTTTTCTTTCAATCAAAAGTAGAACTTACATATATTATTTTGAAAACCAGTTGTAGAAAACTAATGTACAGTTCCTTTCCTTCCTTCTACTATCAATATTTAGAGACTTTGGGTTCAGGCCCTACCTGTATTCTCAACAAAGGAGCTAAAAACCTCTGGCTGGGCAAAATGGCTCATACCTATAATCCCAGTACTCTGGGAGGCCAAGGCAGGCAGATTGCTTGAGCTCAGAAGTTAGAGACCAGTCTGAGCAATAGTGAGACCCCATCTCTAAAAAAAAAGAATAGCTAGGCTTTGTGGCAGGTGCCTGTAGTCCCAGCTACTTGGAGTCTGAGGCAAGAGAATCACTGGTGCCCAAGAGTTTGAGGTTACTGTGACCTATAATGCTATGGCACTGTACTCCAGGGTGACTGAGTGAGACTCTGTCTCCAAACAAAAATAATAATAATATATTTTTTCAATGATATAAAACATGACATGAAGCACTTTAACAAGTTTCCTTCAAAGAATAAGAAAAGTACTGTTTTTCAGACATTCTATATGCCTAGTAAAGAATAAGAGAAGTACTATTTTTCAGACATTCTATATTCCTAGTAAAGAATAAGAAAAGTACTATTTTTCATATATTCTATATGGCTATTTGATTATTATTTATAAACTTATATCTTCCCCAAAGTGTTTCTTTCTGATCATTGTGATTTATATTATTTTATTATTCATATTTTTAAGCTGATTAATTTTCATTTTTTTATTAATCTCCCTTCAGATTTTTTTTAAATAACACTAATAATCAGTATTCCCATTTTATCAGTGTGTCGTTTATTATCAGTAAAAGTAAAAGGGTAACATGACTTATTTTATACTTAAATTTGGGTTTTTTTAATTTTAATTTTTTGTTTTCTGTTTTTTTTGAAACAGAGTCTATGTCACCCTCATTAGAGTGCCATGACGTCACACCTCACAGCAACCTCAAGCTCTTGGGCTTAAGCAATTCTCTTGCCTAAGCCTCCCAAATAGCTGGGACTACAGGCACCTGCCACAATGCCCAGCTATTTTCTTTTTGGGGAGGGGGTTGTACTTGTCATTGTTGTTTGGCAGACAACAATGCCAGCTCTGATGTATGTGGCTGGTGCCATAGCTGCTGAGCTACAGGTGCTGAGCCATGATTTTAATTTTTTTTTTTTTCCGTGACAGTCTCACTTTGTCTCCCTCCGTAGAGTGCTGTGGCATCACAGCTCATAGCAACCTCCAGCTCCTGGGTTTAGGCGATTCTCTTGCCTCAGCCTCCCAAGCAGCTGGGACTACAGGTGCCTGCCACAACGCCTGGCTGTTTTTTGTTATCATTGCAGTTTGGTTGGGGCTGGGTTCAAACACATTATCCTCAGTGTATGGGGCCGGTGCCCTACTCACTGAGCCACAGGCTCCGCCTATGAGTACATCATAGGTTTTTTATTCATAGGTTACATGTGATGTTTTGATATAGCCATGCATTATGAATTAATCAAATGGGAGTAATTGGAATATCCATCACCTCAGGCATGTGTCATTACTTTGCGTTTAGAACCTTCCAATTCTACTCTTAGTTATTTTATTATTTTCCCTTTTTTTAAAAATTGTTTGGGATTCATTGAAGATACAAAAAATTACTGTTTGCCTCTGCTAAGTAAAGTTCCTCTTAGAATTGTGTCCGCCCCCAAGAGGTGTGCCATTCACCCAGACCCCTCTTCACCTCTCTCCTTTATATTAACTCATCTACTAGCTTCATATTACAATTGAGTACATGAGATTCATGGTTCTCCATTCTTGTGATGCTTTACTAAGAAAAATGCATTCCACCTCCATCCAGGTTAACACAAAAGATGTAAAGTCTCTGATCTTTCTGAGTGGCTGAATTGTACTCTGTGGTCTACATATACCACAGCTTGTTAATCCATTCCTGGCTTAGTGGGCATTTAGGCTGTTTCCACATTTTGGCAATTGTAAATTGAGCTGCGATAAATAGTCTAGTACAAATTTCCTTATGATAAAACATTTTTTTTTTCCTTCTGGGTAGGGCCTAGTAATGGGATTACAGGATCAAATGGGAGGTCTAATTTGAGTTCTTTGAGGATTCTCCTTACTCCTTTCTAAAAGGGTTGTATTAGTTTGCAGTCCCACCAGTCTTTCAGTTATTTTAAAATCTGCCCTAACTTACCGTTTATTTAAAAAAAATTGTTTTTACTTGTAGAAAAACATTCTATACAAAAACTTCCCTGTTTCTCCATTCAGAATAGTGTTCTGCTAGACTACATTGAGGGATGTTTTTTGGTGACAACATTTTTGTTCATTACTCTTTGCTTTAATATGATATATCTAATTAAACTATTGATAGAAAAAGATCTATAGCTCATATTGGTTCTCTCCAGGCGGGTTGTTGTACAGGACTGTGTCACTACCTCAGTTAGATCTACTGTACCTGTTACATTCAGTTCTTTATGGTGAACATTTTTACTTTTGTGATTGGAAAATATTTTTTTAAATTTTATTTTTGTATAACCATAGTCATGTAATTTTTTTGAATAATATATCAGTTATTTCTATTTAAATGACATTTGTGTGTGTGCATTTTTAAAATTTTACTCCTTTGCTTCCTTGAAAATTTATACAGGTCCCAAAGGCAAACAGTTAGAAGGAACTGAATGTCCACTCCATGTAGTTCATCCACCCACCGGGGAAGAGTTCGCTCTGGGGTGTGGAGTGTGCCGAAACGCTCACACTTTTTAGAACACTCAGATCCTTTGTCTTCAAAGAGAAAAGTTGCCTTCATCCCCCAAGAGGATGTGGTGAAGTTTAAACTCTGCTCAGGATAAGGAGGGGACCATTTCACATTCATGAAAATGAACCATTCACAGTGCAAGAAGGATGCCAAATACCATGTACATAATTCTTGCTATGAAAAGTTTCCCCCTTATTTTGGTTTATCTTCCTTTGAACCAAGACATCAAACTTGTGAGGTGTTTGCATGTGGCCATTACTCTCATTGGCCTGTGAAGCATTGGACATCTATAGATAATTGATATAAAAAAAAGTTGCCATGCCCATGGACTAAAAATGATGCTGGCTTTCAAGCAAAAAAGAAAAATAATCATTGTTTATTGTATACTGCCTTTTTGTAATCCTGTACACTTGCATCACGGGTGGGGATAAAAAGAAGAATATTCTGGTTTATTTCCTAGACTGTTATTTAAAAAAAAAATTGTGTTAGGATGGCATATAAATGTAATAAGTATCACACTGTATATAAAGATATCAATGTTTGTCCTGTATAAGAATTACTAAACTACAAATGCAGTTTCATTTAAACTTCTAGGTTAAGTTTGAGCCTGAAATTTTAATGAAGTGCAATACTGAGTGTGCCTCATTATCTTGCAGCTGTAAACATATTGGAATGTACATGTCAATAAAACCACTGTACATTTTTATACAGTGATAAAGTCTACCATTTGTGTATGGTGTTGTTTGAGTAACAAAATTTAAGGTATAAAAGTCCACCCACTTTTCCATATAAAAAAATGTACTATGCATGATCATAATTGTTATAACTGTTAGGGAAAAAGGAGTAGTAACAAAGCACAAGGTAGGAATCTTAATGAAACACTGTAGAAAATCATGTATATACACATATACACACATATATATTCATAAGCAGACATACACCAAAAAACAGAAGACATTTAGGAAATTAAACAACTTCTATCTTTACCACCAATTTTTTTTATCTTTTATAAATTAATAAAATTACTAGTCTTTTCTACATTTTATATAGACAACAGTGCATTCAAGCAGATCTTTTTCTCTTCACTTGCGTTATGAAGTTGCCAAATTATTGGTTTATAGCTGATAATACTTGAGGTTATATTTTATTTTATGAGACTAATAAATTTGATCTGCTTGGTTCTAATTTTCCACTGTTGGAAATATAAAAAGTCGTCAATATAGAAATCATTGACAAATTCAGTGATACTTGTGTTAAACAGATATGAGCAAAATCTTTCCTTTGAAAGAATTCAAAATATAAAGGAAAGAAAGATCAGATCTAAGCACAGATAACTATTTTACAGAATATTCTAATAAATCTCATAACAAATCCAAGCCGAGTGTTTCAGGATTTAGGAAGAATTGTTATTGGTGTTTTCTTTTGTTGTTTGTTGGGAGGGAATGTAGCTAAGAGGCCATTTAAGCTGCAGTTTGAAGAGTAAGTAGCATTTCAAACAGCAGAGAGATCAAGAAAGATGTAAGAAAAAAAGTACATATAGAGGGATCTAGAACGTGATTGCAGAACAGTGAGATTTCAGGCGCAGGATTGACTTAAAATGTTTCCAGAAAACACACAATGTGTAGAGACTAAAGCTGTTTCTAGGTGTACCCACAAGAAAACCGGAGGAGAGAATGCAGTGAGGACATGGTAAATACACAGTAGAGCCTCCGTACTGACCACCTCTCTATATTGACCACCTCCTTAAGTGGACCTAATTTTCATAGACCAGACATACAGTAGGCCTAGTTCCTCATTTTGGCCACCTCTGTATATTGACCAGTTTGTTACAGTCCCTTGGGGTGGTCACCTTACAGAAGGTCTACTGCATTTGACTTAAACTCACAGGGCACAAGCATGAAACTAACCTGGACAGTGCCACATAGATGAAAGACTTCAGGAACACTAAGAACTATAAAGGAAAGGCTAGGGGCGGTGACTCACACTTACAATCCCAACACTCCAGGAGGCCAAGGTGGGTGGATTGCCTGACTTCATGAGTTCAAGACCAGCCTGAGCCAGAGCCAGACCTCATCTCTAAAAAAATAGTGGGCGTTGGGGCGGCACCTGTGGCTTGACAAGTAGGGCGCCGGCCCCATATGCCGAAGGTGGCGGGTTCAAACCCAGCCTAGGCCAAACTGCAAAAACAGAAAAATAGCCGGGCATTGTGGCAGGTGTCTGTAGTCCCAGCTACTCGGGAGGCTGAGGCAAGAGAATCGCCTAAGCCCAAGAGTTGGAGGTTGCTGTGAGCTGTGCACGCCACAGCACTCTACCGAGGGCGATAAAGTGAGACTCTGTTTCTAAAAATAAATAAATAGTGGGCGTTGTGGCAGGCACCTGTAGTCCCAGCTACTTGGGAGGCTAAGGTAAGAGAATCACTTAAGCCCAAGAGTTTGAGGTTGCTGTGAGCTCTGACACCACAGCACCCTAATGAGGGTGACAAAATAAAACTCTGTATCAAAAAAAAAAAAAAAAAAATGTAAAGGAAACCACCTTGTACCCATTTGCTGGCAGATTGATCAGCTGCTATCTGTAAATTGTAAAGGAAAAGAAAGCTGATAGGGAAACAATGCAGATGGCTGGGCTAGACTGAGTCATCTCAAGTTAGGAAAGAGGTAAAAGCAACAAAGCCCTATAATGTTACACTCACAATGACTGAAACCTAGCTTACTTATGAGGAGGTCATTTTTAATCAAGATCCCTAACATCTCAAAACCAGAAAACTTCAAACATTTTAGCATTAAAATATGAGGAAGCACAGAAAAGGGTGGCTTTGACAGACATTTGGCTCAAACATTCAGTGCACAAAGACCATCCTTCAAATACTGTGTATAATATACTTAGGCAGGAAACAGAAGAGCAGGATCATAATAGGGTGTCAGTGAATCCTTCTAGAAAGAAACTCTTTGCCTGATATATTTTGAAGCCTAGGAGAAACCATTTTTCTTAAATGGTTTTCTGGCTAGATTGTTTAGGCCCAAAATCTCATTATTCTATGAATAAGCTTATATGATAAAAGTTAAGGTGCATCAGTTGAAGAACGACTGATCTTCATAAATTTGGAGAGACTATTTCTTATAAAGGGTTACAACCTGCAGGCCGGGGAGCAAACACTTGGAGCAGCAGGTAGGACAGGGATTTGTGCTGAACAGGTTGGCCAAGTATATATAATTCAACAGGTTTATAGGAGGATCTATGAATACTCCTGAAAGTGGAATGCACAGACATAAACAAACATGCATGTTACATGTGTCCCATGTTTACTTTGGGGTGGTGACTTACATTTAAATATATGACAATTAGGCCCTATTAGGTTAAGCACAGATATAAAGGCATTCATGTGGGCAGCCTTTGAAAACTGACCCAACCAGCTCATGCTCATTGGTATTTTTTGTTTGTTTGTTTAATTGTTTTGAGCCAAAGTCTCACTTTGTTGCCCTGGTAGAGTGCCATGGCATCATACCTCACAGCAACCTCAAACTCTTGGGCTCAAGTGATCCTGTTGCCTGAGCCTCCCAAGTAGCTGGGACTACAAGTACCCACCAAAATGCCCACCTATTTTCTTTAGAGACAGTGTTTCACCCTTGCTTAGTCAGAACTCAAACTCCTGAGCTTAGGCAACTACCTGCCTCGGCCTTCCAGAGTGCTAGGTTTACAGGTATGAGCCACAGTTAGTTATTCATTAAATGCCACACTGGGCCTATGGTTCATAGTCTTGTAAGAGAAAAGGTTAGTAAAATCAGTCTTTTGTCCAATCAAAGCTGTAATTATGGCTGTGGGACAGGAGGGTCAGCTAGCATCCAGCAGTGGATGAAGTGCAATTTTTGTTTTTTGTTTTTTGTAGGATCACTCTCAATGAATGCAGTTGTTTTAATTGTGCTTATCTTGGGGCCAGTGCTTGTTTAGCTGCTAAAGAAAGAGAAAAACCTTGTGGCAGTTTGAACATAATTTATTCTTTAAGTATAGATGTGTGTGACTTAATTCTTACCTGGCCTTGGATCTTGTTTATAATTTGGTATCTTATTGTCACAGAGAGTCTCTTCTGTCAGTTTTATGATCTGTATTTTAACATTGATGTGGGTCAGTTGTGTCTAAACCTAGGCATCTGCTTCCTAGAGGACCTGACATGGGGATAACACATTATGAATGACTTATTATCACGTCATTTCTCAAATGTCTTAGGGTGGCTTAGGAAAAAAGAAACTAGACTATAAAAGATACACACTGGAGGAAGTTGCAGTGGAGAATAATTTTTAAAGAAAATAAAAACCAAAAAAAAAAAAAAAAAGAAAAGAAAAGCCAAGGTTAAAGCTCAGCACTCAGTAAGAAGCATTAAGAAAGCTGTTTGGCTCCATTAATGTAATAAATATTTGAGCACCTGTTCTAGAGCCACATTTGACAGTACTCTTGTTCCCAGTTGCTTAGTAACCGTGACTTCCACGTAGAAGTTGCCTGATGAATGAACCGCATGAGTTAGTAAAGCCAGGTAGCAGCCATGCCAGGGGGACCGATGGACCATTCACAGAATACAAATACACAAGCAGGTAAATAAGACAGTGTATTATGAACGATGATCAAGGTTTTATAACCATGAGAAACAATAGTCACGGAAGGCCCGCAGTGGCAGGTAGCATAAGGGCCCCCCAAATCTGTCTATGTCTTCATTCCCAGGATATGAGAAGATGTTGTCTTCTGTGCCAAGGAGACCTTTTCAGATGTGTTTAAGGGTAGATACCTGGAGATGGGGATACTGTCCTGGATTATGTAACCTCAAAGGTCCTAGCATGTGAAGGAGGGAGGCAAGAGGGGCAGAGTCGGAGGAGGAGATGTGACCACAGAAGCAGAGGCCTGCGATAGAGACTTCACTTTGACCATGGAAGAAGGGTCCAGCACCAAGAATGCAGGCAGCCTGGAGGGCTGGAAAAGGCAAGGCGGAAGCACAGATTCTCCCTGACAACAAGGAATGCGGCTCTGCCGAGACCTCAGCCTTAGCTCACTTTGGAATTCTCATCTTCAGAACTCCATAATAATAAATTTGGGTTGTTTGAAGCCACCAAGTCTGTGGTGAGGTGTTACAGCCGCATTAGCAAAGGAGTACAAGGGCTTTGCCTGGGGTGTCCCATTTTCATCATCCACAGGCCTATGAAGTGTTAGTGTCCTTTCACGGAGGAGGCAACTGAGTCTCAGAGAAAAAAGAAAATACTTCAGTAATTTCTTATATTGATTATACATGGAAATGATAATATTTTGGATATACTGGGTAAATAAAATATCAAAATTTAATTCACCTATTCCTTCTAATTTTTTTTAAATGTGGCTTCTAGGAAATTTTAAATTATGTATATGGTCTGGTATGGATTTGTAATGAACAGTGCTGGCCTAGAATCTCATTCTCAACACTTTTTATCATCTGTCGCTGGAATTTTAAGAGCCAGAGACATGCCCAGACATGTGTATTCGGAAGCTGACACAGGAAGCAGGTCAGAAGGCAACTTGAAAGACACTGTCCCTGGGGAGGACCAGCTGGGGACCTTTGCACCTGGCCTCCCAGGAGTTGATAATAAAAGCTTTTATCAGGGTCATAAAACACACTTCTTTCCTTTGAGGAATGTACAATGTAATTATTGATAGGATTAGCATACAAAGAGGTGGCTTACAATGAAAATGGTTTGTTTGCCTCACCTGAGATGGGAGGATCCCTTGAGCCCAGGAGTTCAAGTCCAGCCTGGGCAACAAAGTGAGACCCTGTCTCTAAAACAGAAAAAAAACAAAAAATGGTTTAGTTAGGCTGACTTTCCAGAGCACATACTGTATTTATACTATGGTCTAAAAACAGGCAAAAACAAATCTATGGTGCTAGAATTCGCACAGCGGTTACCTTTGAAAGGATCCTGACTGGGAAGGTATAAGGGGGAGCAGGGCGATCCTGGGAGGTTTTAAATCTTGATCAGGATGGTAGTTACACAGGCACAAATAGGGTAGACATTCACCACACCACTCAAGATTTGTGTGCTTCGTCACTTATAAATTATACTTCAGTGAAAAGAAAGTCATAGAAAATGACTTGGGAAGAGAACAGGTTATATAGAGGCTTAAAATCCAGGCCTAAGAATTTGTCTTCAACCTTGCAGACAGGGAAACACTGACTGCTTTTGAGAAAGAGAACAAACTGCAAGCAGTGCTGTATGAAGACGAACAAACTGCAAGCACTGAGCAGTCTTCCATAGCCCATCAAATGAGATACATCAATCACTTCAGCATTACTGAAGAGGGAACAAATGACTCCGTGTCTGGCCACGAGTAAAGGTAGTATGAATAGGGGAAAGCGTTGATTTTATGGAGCACAGCATGTAGTAACCAGAATAAGTTGCTGGAAAGAGAAGAAATACATCACCAAGGACTAAAAAGAGGGCTTGGCAGGAGATTCACTGGCCTGACATACCGAGTGAGAGGCCTCGTGCAGAGGCCTGAAAGAGAAGGGGTCCCATAATTCTCAAGTGTACTGATGCAAAAATGGGTCCTGTACTGGTGTACCACTGCACAGAGCATGCATAAAAAGGTGATGTGGATATTTTAACACAAGGAAGTACAATCTCGCTATGACAGGAAAGAACCAAGGACTAAAATGCAGCAATTAGAAAGTATGCTTGGCTGAGCGCCCGTAGCTCCAAGTGGTTGGGGCACGAGGCACATGCTCCAGCCCGGGCCTGCTAAACAAACAAACAAAAAAGAAAGTATGCTTTGTCTCGGAGAGTCATGAATCAGAGAAATAGAAGGGGCAGCCTGAGACATAATGTTGCAAATGCTGTGATGTGTCATTCCTAACTATTCTCATGGAGGATGTGAATAGAAAACAAGAAAGTCTGATGGAATTGCAGAAGAAGGTATTCATTATCTCTCATTAGGTTCAATTAATGAGCTCTGTGAAAGTGCCCCATGGAAAGAACCTCTCCAGCTGAGGCTGGAGATACCCAGGCCCTTTTACAGTAAGTAAAGTGTGTGCACCACAGCATCTTATACCTAGGCACAACTTGGGGCCCAATGGCAAGAAACCCTGTCTCTACAATTGTGGAATGATATGGGGTACTTTTTAAAAACAGGCAAGTAAAGAGAGTTTTGCTCTCTTGATTCAATTTTAAGCAATTGATAAAAGGGATTGGCAAAATGAACATAACAGGTGTGAAGTCCCTTAAACCTGTAGATTGTATAGGAAAAATGCAACATGGTTAACAGAGGCATAGCTTAGTCTCATTTACTCTAAAGACAAAGTCCATGAGTGAAAATAACAAAGAAATACATTTTGGCTATACCTGCAAAAGAATAGTCCAATACACCCCTGTGTTTGGCACTGCAACAAAAATCCTTGGCAGTTAGTGAGCCCATCACTGGTGCTATTCAAATAGCCTGAGCTGATGGAAATCTATCAGGGATGCTGTGTTGTGTTGTGATGGCAGAATGAACAGGAAACCATTCTCTATTGAGGGTAGGGAGTCATGGAGGCAATCTGGAATCTAACCCAATAATCTCTTTTCTATCTGCAAGGCTAAAAGAGAACTATTTGCAGCTGGTGTAACGCCCCTTGTAATGTGAGGCAAGCCAGGCCCAGGAAAAAGCCAAGAGTGTTCTAGTGCTTGCCTGGGTTATTGCTGGGTCCTTGTTATAGGACCAAACCAACATCCTGGAAGAAGAACACTTCCCACATATTATGTTAGTGTCCCTTTGGTAAGGTGTTTCTGCTGCTTAGGCCAACAAGAGGTCAGATGTGGAATTTTCCACTCATCATTTCAATGCTCAGAAAGTTTATAGATACATGGAGCAAATTTGAATTTTCAGATTAGGGATGTTCAACCTGTATTTCTTTTAGAATTTTTACATCTCTTTTAATAGGGGGGAAAATGGGACTATTGTTTTCTTTTCCATGTTTGATTTGGGAATCATGGAGTATTCTACCTTTGTTAAAGGACCTGGGTGCTTTATGTGTTCATTTTTTTTTCTCAATTTGGATAAGAAAGTATTCACTCTTACTTAGAAGTCTGACAGGGCTCACCTATAATTCCACCTGGGCCTACAGTTAATTTGGGGAAAAAGGCCTTTGATAATTGCTTCAATGCTAATAATATATTCATATTTTCTACTTTTTTACCAACTTTGGCATGTTATTTTTTAAAATAATTTCTTTGTTTTAATCTAGACTGTCTGTTTTATTAGTTAATAATTACTTATAACAGACTTTTTTAGTATTATTTGTAGAGATGATGGTCTCACTCTATCACCTGGGCTGGACTGCAGTTATTCAATCATGATTCACTTCAACCTCAAATTCCTGGGCTCAGGTGAGGCTTCCACCTCAGTCTCCTAAGTAGTTGCAACTAAGACATGTGAGATCATGCCAGGGTAACTTTTTAAATATATATTTTAGTGACAGGGTCTCTCTATGTTACCCAGGCAGGTCTTGACCTCGTAGGCTCAAGCTATCTTCCTGCTTCAGCTTCCCAAAGCACTGAGATTACAGGCACGAGACTCCACATCCAACCACTCTTAGTATTAAATCTCTGTGATGACTGTATTTGTTCTCTCTTTTAAAAATTCTGTATTTTGTAATTCCTTTATTAGGTATATATCCAGATGACCAAAAATTACACTATAATAAAGATATATGTACCAGAAGGTTTATTGCAGCCCAATTCATAATTGCTAAGTCATGGAAGAAGCCCAAGTGCCCATCAACCACGAATGGATTAATAAATTGTGGTACATGTATACCATGGAATACTATGCAGCCTTAAAGAAAGATGGAGACTTTACGTCTTTCGTGTTTACATGGATGGAGCTGGAACATATTCTTCTTAGCAAAGTATCTCAAGAATGGAAGAAAAACTATCCAATGTACTCAGCCCTAATAAGAAGCTAATTTAAAGATCTCATATGAAGTCTATAACCTAACTATAGCACAAGAATATAGAAAGGGAGTGGAGGGGGGAGGTTGAGGTG
>CAUYON010199363.1:0-28754 GCA_963573935.1 Arctocebus calabarensis
TGTGACATTACAGCTCACAGCAACCTCAAACTCTTGGACTTAAGCAATTCTCTTGCCTCAGCCTCCCAAGTAGCTGAGACTATAGGCACCTGCCACAACACCTAGCTATTTTTGGTGTTGTTGCAATTGTTGTTGTTTAGCAGGCCTGGACTGGGTTAGAACCTGCCAGCCTTGGTGTATGTGGCTGGCGCCCTACCCACTGAACTACGGGCACTGCTGTAATTTATGTTTTTTTTTTTTTTTTTTGAGACAGTGCCTCAAGCTGTCACCCTGGATATAGTGCCATGGCATTGCAGCTCATAGCAACCTCCAATTCCTGGGCTCAAGCGAGTCTCCTGCCTCTGCCTCCCAAGTAGCTGGGACTACAGGCGCCCGCCACAACGCCCGGCCATTTTTTGGTTGCAGCCGTCATTGTTGTTTGGCGGGCCTGGGGGCTGGATTTGAACCCACCAGCTCAGGTGTACGTGGCTGGCGCCTTAGCTCGTTGAGCCATAGGCGCCGAGCCTGTAATTTATGTTTTACACATACCTTACACACACAGCCCACAAGTGATCTTATACATTATATTTATTCACTTATTTTTTAACGGAGTCTCATTATGTCACTCAGGGTGAAGTTTAGTGGTTTGATCACAGCTCACTGTAACCTCAAATTCCTGGGCTCAAGTGATTCTCCCACCTCAGCCTCCCAAGTAGCTGGGACTACAGGTTTGCAACATATAATTTTGCACCATATAATTTTGTATAAGAAACAAAGTTTGTGTTAAGTACTTATGAGTGGAATTTTCCACTTGTGTCCTATCAATGCTCAGAAAGTTCTAGATTTTTGAGCAGTTTGGATTTCAGATTTTTGAATTAGAGATGCACAATTAGAGATGTTTAGTTGGATTTTCTAAACAATAAACAACAGAGGTCCTGAATAACAAAATCAAAGCAGGTGTAAGGTAGACAGCACCTGCTACTCAAGTGCCGAGGAGATCCCAGTGAGGGAAGCTTCTGGTCTCAGTGCAGAGGTCCTCTCTCCTGGAAAGCCTCTGTGTGCCCCACCCTGGCCTGAGTTAAATACACTTCCTTCCATGCTTGCTCCCACTCCAGCTCATCTCACACCATGCTGCACTGTGACCAAGGGGTGAGAGGCCAGGGCCTGGGTAGGCACACAACCAGATAAATCACTGAGAAGTACACCAGGCTGGAGGGATATAAGAAAGCCTGTTGGAAGAAGAGGCATGTGGGGAAGACATATGAGAGGCACTTAACACAAAACAGGGGCCATGAGGACATGGGCCAACTGGGGTGGACAGAGGGGTTCCCCATGGTGGGGGTGGTCACTTACATTTTATTGGTGCCTCAAAGGACTTGGCCACTGTCACCATCACGTTGGTGCCAAATACCTAGAAAGAGAAGAGAGGAGTTTGGAAAGAAGTAAAGTGATGGATAGGAAAAAATGGCTGTTCCTGGGCTTCTAGATGTGCTACTGCCTGAGATCTGTGGGGAGAAGGGCAGGGAGCTACAAGGAGCTCCAGTGAAGATCTGAAGTTGAGGTAAGGTGGTGAACTGATAGTGTTTCAGGGCAACAAAGGGGAAACGTGGAGTACAGAAAAACCTCCAATGGCCCAAGCCAGGCAGCCTATGTTTGCTTAATGTTCCACTCCTCCCAAGTGATAGAAGTCCGATAGCACCACCCAATCAAGGGGTGAAGAGGCTGTCTGGGGCCAGGGAACAGGTGCCCAAGCCAGGTTCTGCAATGCCTCTGAGAGTATGAGAGGTCCCTTAGCCTAGGGCTGGTGTGCAGCCAGAGCACAGCCAGACTCTTCCTCCCAGATTAGTGCCCTTGCTGGGTTCATTAGCATTCTACTTCCCCTCCCTGGACTTCCTTGAATCTCAATTTGCTTGCTGAGGAGACACAGATTAAGTAATGCCCCCATTAGGGCCACCACAAGGCCAAGATGTTTAGTTGGATTTTCTAAACAATAAACAACAGAGGTCCTGAATAACAAAACCAAAGCAGGTGTAAGGTAGACAGCACCTGCTACTCAAGTGCCCAGAGTGTTTGGAAGGCATTGCACACAGACTGTGTTCTTAGAAAGAGGTGGAGTCTGTTCTCTCTGGCTCCTTTTCACAGATGGGCCCAGAGAGGACCTCTCCGGGATCCTGACTTCTACTTCAAGGCAGCGGCTCTATACCATACCTCGGTCACTTGGGTCAGGCAGGGGAGTAGAAAGGTGAGTGGGCCCTGGGGCTGGACATCCTTGGTCTCCCCACCTGACTTACCCAGAAAACATCGTAGATAAAGAGTCCACCCAGCAGGATGCAGCCAGTGCTGACATTGTTCAGGTGGAGGAGCTCTACCCCGTTGAGGGAGAAGGCCAGGCCAAAAAGGTTGTTGGCAATCCAGTGCTGGGGAAAAGGCAGGAATGAGATCAGCTCACTGTGCCCTGACCCTACCCTGTCAACCCAGCCTCCCCTTGTGCCCAGGTCTTGGCTACTTACCTTTCGCAGCAGGTACCAGACACCAACAATGCTGCTTAGGCCCAAGCACACCAGGTCCTTGGTGTCAAACTCATAATTGACGATCTCTGAGCAGAGAGACCAGGTAAGTCCACTCCCCAAGGTGGGGCTGCCCCTCCCACTTGTCAGCCCCTGGATGGAGGACAGCATGACTGTCGGAACTGTCAGAAGCCCGCTGGCTGGGGGGCTAAGCCTCATCTGCTTCAGACTAGTGGGAGTTTTGGGAGGGTGGGGAACTCACTGGAGTCACCCCTAATTCTTCCAATTTCCTAGAGAAGGGAGCTGAGGCCCAGAGAGAATACAAGCCTGGTGCAGGGTCACTGGGAGGTGGTCCTTTGTGTTAGAAGCACAAGCTTTGTCGCTTGTAGCTGGGGTTGGGTAATGTTCAGGAAAGCAGTTCCCTCTCTGAGCTTGTTTCTTAATCTGTGAAAAGAGGATAATAGTACCTCTCTCATGGAGCTACTGTGGGGAGTTAAGTAAGACAGTTCTTACAATGCACTCAGCACAGTGTCTGGCACACAGTGGGTGCTCAATTAATGCCAGCTACCATTGAGCCCAGGTCTTTAGCAAGGTCCTAGCTCATTTTGGAACCTTTCTACTTTGCCACCAAAGGAATCAAGAAGTTTGCTGGCAGTTTTTAAGTTCACGAGCAGAGGAAGAAGGTGGTTAGAAATGGACGCTTGGAAAAAAGGCAGGAAGGAGTCCCTGAGGTTGATCAAGTGGGGGGCCCTCTTGTAGACATCCTTAGACTCATTCTTTTTCACTTCAAAATAAGGAAGCCCGAAAAAGAGGTGGAGCTTGCCCAGAGTCAGAGTGCAACTCTTCCTTTCAGATTCCAGAGTGTAGCAGGTTGCTTGCTGCTTGTCTCCAGTTTCTGTTATCTCCTCTGTGGTAACAGAACCCTGATTTTTTTTCCTTAAAGTTGTTAAATTTATTTAGCATAACCACAGAGGCATTGTCTTCATGCTGTCACATACATACACAAACACATAAAGTACAATATCCATATTCAGCCCCCAACTGTATTCCTTCTGAGACTCATTTAAAGGTCTTCATGTGCCATAGCCCATCATTTAAATAATGGATGTTTTCAATGCCAATTCCCTTGTTGACTTTCTCAATATCTTCTGCAGACATCTTCATGACGCCAACACACAGAGCATGCTGTTTCCCTTCTGCCATGACTGCAACAATCGTATCTACCGCAACGGGGTAAAGCTTAGCTCCAGGAGAAGTTAAACCCGGACACATGATATTTGCTCCACTGAGCACAAATTTGATGGCTCCTTTATCAACCTGCTGGTGTGGCAGGATAAAAGGATACTTGTGAAGTAGCCTTAGAGTTGGATAAAAAGGCCCCTTCCTTTGTCTAAAAAATAGTAATTCTCCATTTACTGTAAGAATTTCTGTATGTTCATGGCATCGGACTATTTTGACAGGATCTTTCTTAGGCATGATTTGATTGAGCCATGGTTCAATACCTGGAAACTGCTCTATCAGTTGGTTCTTAATACCCTTAATAACTGAAGTTTTCAACTGGATGCAGTTGGACACATTTTCCTTCTCATCAAATTTCTTGAACATGATCCAAGGTGAAAGGGCGACGGCAGAGAAAGGCCCGGAAAGGGAACGAAACGGAATCAGCACAGTTGGGCAGCGTCCCCTACACCGAAGCCGGCGCTGACGGTCTGATGCCGTTGTCGCTAACCGGAAACTGAACATTGGCAGCCGCGCTTTACGGCCTACGAAATATGACCACTTCCGGTCTTCCGAATGCCACGTCACGTGGACACTCTACCCACTCTTCGCCAAACTACCGAGTTCTGTCCAGTAGGGGTTGCTGAGAGGGCGGGACTTGGAGAACAAGCCGTGACATAATTTTGGTTGCCGGAAGAAAACATGAAGGGGTTGCGCCCTGATGATTATTTCTAACTGGACATGAGGCCGACTTACGGCCATTCTCCGGATTCTCCTTTGTAACGAAATGGCCTGGAACATGGATGCCTCTTCTTCCCTTTGGCTGGACTGTTGAGTGGTGGTCACCATCCTGGATCCAAGAACCACCCCCCCCCCAACATGGCGGAACCTGCGACGGAAGGGACCTGGAACTCTGAAGACGCTGTGGCCGCAAGTTTAGCTTTCTTTATAAATCTCTAAAATCATTTATTTGGCATAGATGCACTAGAAATGCAAACAGCAATCACTGTAAAGTCATTGTTCACTAGGGAACAAGGCAGAATATGCCACGGATCAGGGAGAGTGAGTACGTTCCACTTGGTTGAGCTACTGATAATTTTTTTTTTTTTTTTGAGACAGAGTCTCACTATGTCACCCTCGGTAGAGTGCCGTGGCATCACAGCTCACAGCAACCTCAAACTCTTGGGATCAAGCGATTCTCTTGCCTTAGCCTCCCAAGCAGCTGGGACTACAGGCGCCCGCCACCCTTGGTGCATGTGGCTGGCGCCTTAACCACTGTGCTACAGGCGCCGAGCCACCACTGATAATCTTTACAGCATTCGAACGGGTACCCTAACTGACCCATAAATCCTAGGCTCCTTCCAAATTCCCCATAGTTTTTGTTTTTGAAGAACTGTGGAGCTCCCTTTCCAAATCTTAGGAGGAATAGTAATTATATTAAAAATAAACACAATAAAAATAGTTAGTTGCAAAAGGTCAACTTTTACTGAGTGCTTTACTATGAGCCAGGCAATGTACTGAATGCTTTCCACTTATCATTTACTTGTAGTCCTAACATGCACATGAGGGAGGCAGATTATCATTTTCATTTTACAGATGTAATATAAAAACCACTAGCTAACAAAAACGTCCAATGCTCAGAGAGGTAAGGCATTCACCGAGGATCCTGTGTCTAGGTAGCAGCAAGAACTGGGATGTGAACCCAGGCCTTGAGATCCCAGAACCCACTGCTTCCTTCACTTCCTCTACTGGAGAACCCTAATATTGTAGAGACAAAGGGAATGGTGGCAGAAGACACCCATGGCACAGCATAGGGGAAAAGTGGGCAGCACTGACCTTCCTTGCTCTCCCCAGAGCCCTGTGTGAAGAGCAGCTGGTACTGTCGATTTGGGAAGTTGGCTGGAAAAAACTTATTCATGAAGGGGCTGGAAGGAAAGATAAAGCAGGTTGGCAAACAGAGCCCCTGTGGCAGTCACGGCCCTGACGTATCCTTCCCAACACTCATTCACAGCTGTTATCTCCTGGCACCCTCACAGCTGATCTGATAGGTAAGTGTTATTGTTCCTTTGCTATGTATGTGGAATAGGTGCTTAGAGGTTAAGGACTTGCTTTGGGGTCACACAAGGAGCTGATGTCTAAGCTGAGGCTCCAACCTGTCTTTGAACTCCTAATCATTCCAAGCTGCCTTTTTTTTTTTTTTTTTGAGATATAGTCTCACTTTGTTGCTCTCAGTAGAGTACAGGGGCATCATAGTTTACAGCAACTGTGAGCTCTTGGGCTCAAGCAATTCTCTTGCCTTAGTCTCTCAAGTAGCTGGGACTAAAGGCGGCTGCCACAACGCCCGGCTATTTTTAGAGACAGGGTCTTGCTCTGGCTCAGACTGGTCTTGAACCCATGAGCTCAGGCAATCCACCTGCCTCAGCCTCCCAGAGTGCTGGGATTATAGGCGTGGACCATCATGCCCGGCCTCCAACTGCCTTGTAAAGCAGTGGTGGATACTTTCATGTAAAATATAGTTTTGGGGAAAGCAATGGATCCCAAAGTCTGGCCCATGCACCACCTGTATGAATCTCTTGTCAAGAAGCATATTTCAGACTTATCAAAGCAAATGACTGATGGTTACCTCCACCCTACTTGGTGACTTGTCATTCCTCTCACCAGCAACGGGTCTGAGACTTTTATAAACTCAGCTGGAATCAATCCGTTAGATGAATCTCAACCCCCAGGGCAGGATCATCTTTACATTCACTTCTTCCACAAAGGCCTCTGTTGCTCAAGAATAGCCTGGCTTCACCTCTAGAAGTATTCTGATTACCCAGTATGCCCTACTTCCCAGCTGGGCAAGAATGGAGATGTTCTTTCTTGATCATCTTCAGAGCAAGATGAGCAAACCAGGGCCTCTTAATATAGCTGCTCCCAGCAATAATGTTGAGTGGCTATAAGCTTAGGCAGCTCAGCCCTGAAGGCTGCTCTGCCATGCACCAGCTCTGTGGCCCTGTAAGAGCGTCAGTTTCCCAGGCCTTAGTTTCCTCACTTGTATGTAGGGACAATATTACCACCTTATCAAAGGGTTACTGTGAAGATAAGAGAAGGCAAGTGAGAAGCTCAGCCCTCCACTAGCCCTGCAACATAAGTAGAAACTGTGCTCTGTGGCACACTCTAGAGCCTGAGTTTGAAAGCATTTGTAACATCAGATCAGGCTGATAATTACTAGGGAGCCAGGCAAGTCCAGGAATGGTCTTCCCAACTGACAGGAGGCAGGCCAGGAAGTACCTAGGTCACAGTGCTAGGCAGGACTCTTGAGGAACCTGATGGCTTGGAGAGAGATACGAATTCAAGAACCATCTCTAGGCTTCTATTTTCCCACTTGTCGAACAGTTGACCCCTGTGGGGCTTGGCTTGTGGTATGAATGATGAGAGGGCTTTGTATACTGAAATATGGCAGGCAGAAGCTAGCAGAGGAGGCCAGAGGCTGAAGCTACTTTCAGTTTGGTTTGCTGAATCACTTTTGGGGGAGTCTAAAGCCTGAGTGTGTGTACAGGTATGGAAAGAAGCAGAGAGGCAGCCGCCTGAGGAGCTAAGACCTTCACCCAGCTTAGCTAACCTTTTCCTTAGTTTGGTGCTTGGTTTCTTAATAGGTAGAGTATGATGGTTAAAAACGTGGTCCCTGGGTTCAAATCCCAGCTCTGCCACTTATAAGCAACATAACACTGGAAAAGTCACTTAACAGCTTTATGCAACAATTTCCTCATCCTGAACACTACAATACCTTCTTTGTAGGGTTACTAAAAGAATTAAATGAGTTCTAGGCACCCTGTAAGGCAGTTTTAGGTAGAAAGTGTCCAGAGTGATGTCTTTGTTACTTCAAGAAAAAAGGGGCTGCCAGATAACACAGGGGAAGAGGCAAGTGGCCTGGGGAGTAGAAGCCTATGGATGGAGGGCAGGAGCGCCATCTCATCATCTTCACCGCATCCTGGGGTGAAAGCGCCTGGTGCCTGGGAGGCATCTGGTAAATGCTTGCTGAACTCTGAAGACTTTCTGCAGCAGGCAGATTCTTTCTGCACTCCCCTGATGGCTCACATTAAACTTAAAGGTCACTGCTTCCTACTGAGCAACTAAATCCTGGTACCTTTCTCCCCTGGGAGTAGAAGGCACAGGTCAGTGGAACTGGTGATGTGGCCTCCTCCTCCTTCTGGGATGACAGATTTGAGCCCTGTGGGCTTTTTCCCCCTTAAAGGCCAGCTGTATGGGACACGAACTCAGTCAGAGGTGATGAAAAGAAACCAAGGTTCCCTTGGCAGGAAAGGTATTTGGGATTTTGCTTGGGCTTGAGTCTTGGTAACTGTACTGTGGCCCCTGCCTTCCTCCAATACCCTAAGCTGTGGTTTGTTCCCAGAGGGGCTTGAGGAAGGCTAGGGGATGGTAGTAGAGGTGAAGGGGATCCTAAAAGAATCTCAGCTCGGGTACAGCTCTTTACAGCCTTTCAGCAGGCCTCTCTTCTGCCAATCCTCGGGAGACTACAGGTCCAATGGGAGAAGGTGGACAGCCCACCCTCTATAAACTCTCCTTTCCCCTTCACTTTTGCCAAAACTGTAAAGAATACTAGTTCTGGAATCAGACCCAGGCTCAAAACCTCACTCAGCCTTTACTAGCTGTGAATTCTGGTGGTCCTTAGAATCCCATAACCCCTCTTAGCCTCAGTTTCCCCATCTTGAATCTTTGGACCTTGTTTGGATCCTGAAGAAGGTTTGACTCCAAGTTTGTAGATATCAGCAGCTCCTGTAGATTCTAACAACACTGTAGACTTTCTTTCAGAAAATATTTAAGAAAATTCAATTTAATTGAAAAAGAAAAGTCAATTTAATTTTTGGATCAACTTTCTAAAAAGTATAGTAAGATAAGGCTGTACCAAAATTGTTTTCATCAGATTCCATTCTTTTCCACGTAAATCTTATGGTAGTGATTTCATTCATCCGACAGTTTTTTGTCCCCATCAGATTTTTCAGTGGACACTGTTGGCCTTCCCTGTATGGTTAGCAGTACCCCTTTAGTTTTGTGAGGTATAATTTTCCCAGGTCAAATTTTCTTGCTCTGAATTTCATTAAAATTATTCTTCTGTTAGTTTCTAATCACTAACATATAAATTTCACCATGTGCAGTTTTAGCTGCTATTGGTTTTATTTTCTGTTCATAACGTCTATCTCTAAAAATTATGAATTGGTTAAAAGACAGACAATTATTTATTAGCTAATCTATGAGAAATCTGGGACAATGTCCCTCAGTTACTGCTCTAAGAGGAAAGAAAAAGGTCTGTGGTGTCAAAATCATAGAAGTTCAAAATACCCTGCTTGAACAATGAGTAGACATAAAATTTCTTTTGTAAAGTTGTTGAAATAAAGCACATGGCCTAAGACTGGCTTTCAAAACACATTAGAGGCCAGTCATGGTAGCTCACGCCTGTAATTTTAGCACTTTGGGAGGCTGAGGCAGGATTCTTGAGATCAGGAGTTTGAAACCAGCCTGAACAAGAGACCCTGTCTCTACCAAATACAGAAGAAATTAGCCAGCAAGATGGCACATGCCTATAGTCCCAGCTACTTGGGAGGCTGAGGCAGGAAGATAGCTTGAGCGCAGTATTCTGAGGTTGCAGTGAGCTCTAGCCTGGGTGACAGCGTAAGATTCTGTATTTAAAAAAAGAGGGGGAAAAAAAAAAAAGGAAAGGAAAGGAAAGAAAACACACTGGGTTCTCGCCATCTGAGAGAGAGAACTGGGGGTCTCAAGCCTCTCACAGATGCTGGGGTATGAAGGGCTAGAGTTGGGGAGAGGATGCTAGTCGTTACAGGAAAGGAGGGATCCAGTGCCTGGAAGTGATTGCCCCCTACCCCATCGGAGGTCCCCTGAGAGATAGGTCTGTCCTTTGAGCAAGTTAGACTGGGTCTGCCACGATCTTGCTAGTCCAAGTCACTTTGGGTCTTCATTGTGCAGGAGAAGGGCTTCTCCAACCAGCTAGAGTAAGATTTTGGGGGTGAAGGATTGGTGTAGGACAAACTGACCTTAGTAAGATCAGAGTTGACGTTCTAGCTGTATAACCTTGGGCCATCCACTCAACTCACTGTGTGCTCTGGGGATATTAGAGAGGCTCATTTGATTCTTCCTATACCTTTCTGAGGAGTTACTTCCCCTTTATTTTATAGGTGGAAAACTGAGTGTCAGGCTGGATGTGGTGGTTCATGCATTCTGGGAGGCTGAGGTGGATGGATTGCTTGAGCTCAGGAGCTTGAGACCCCATCTCAACTAAAAATAGAAAAACTAGCTAGGTGTAATGGCACATGCCTGTAGTTCCAGCTACTAAGGAGATGAAGCAAGAGAATCACTTGAGGCCAAGAGTTTGAGGTTGCTGTGAGCTGTAATGCCATGGCACTCAACCCCAGGACACCGAGTGAGACTCTTACAAAAAAAAAAAAACAAAAAAAACCCAAAACCAAAACACCACCCTCTAAAACACTAAAACCCTCCACTGAGTGTCTTACATAATATAAAGCTGGCCAAGCAGGGCGTTGGTCCCAGGGTTGCCTGCTTTGAGCTCATGCTCCTGACTACCACAGTGTTCTGCCAGCATGCCTGTAGTAGTAAGGTCATACCCACCTTGGCATTCAAAGCCTGGTGAGCACATTCTGCTCCTTCTCTCTAGCCTTTTCTCTGTCACTCTGCTGTGCTCTCAATGTGCACAAATTTTCCAGCTCCTGGCCTGACCTCTCTCCACTTTATACCTCTTCCAGGTTTCCTGCCCTTCAAAGATGAGTTCAAGTCAAGTTTCTTCCTTCTGGGAACTTTTCTTGGTCTGCTGGCCACCTCTTGATTAGTGGTACTCAGCCTGAGGCTGCATGACTTAAAGGGGGGTACACAGAAACACGCTGGGACATCTTTGTAGACACAAGCTCAGGGAAGGGTGGTGGCACAATTCCCATTCGTTTGAGCAGGGCAAGGATGCCAAATGTTTGTTAATGCCCAGGATAGTCCCACACAGTGGAGAACTGGCCAAAATACTGTTAACAGCTCCCCAAGGAACACTGGACTATTACAACTCATCCCCACTGTAATGACATCAGTGTGTGGCAGTGGGAAGAGGATGGGCTCTGGGGCTACACCTGGGTTTGAATCCTGGCTCTGTTGCTTATAAGCTGTGTAATCCTAGCAAATTTCTTAACCTCTCTAAGCTTCAGGTTCCCTGACTTAACACAGGATTAAAAGCAAAAGCTAATCATACGATATCATCTGGCAGGTTAACACAGTAATAACAGCTAATGCTTACCAAACACATTAAGAGCCAGATACTGTGCTAAAAACTTTTCACATGATCTAATGAGGACAGTACTTATTAATTTTCTCCACATTTGTGAGGAAATTGAGGCCAGAGAGATCAAGTAACTTGCCTGAGGTCACAGAGCTATTAAGTGGCAGAGTCTGGATTCAAAGTCACATAGTCAAATTCCAGAGCCTGCACTCCCAACTTCACCACAGCCTCACTCTCCTTATGAAATAAGATCAGGTTTGAGGAGCCGAGCACAGTGTGCGGCAGGCAACAACACCCGGCCAATGGCACTGGGATTACTCACCTCAGTACCATGAATTATTATCCACAAATAATGTTGCTAACAACTGTGGTGGTGGGAAAACACCTACCAGATACTCTTATTCCCTATAAGGAAACTGTGGCCCAGAGAGGTTATTTATAGATCTTGTCCTGATCATCTACAGTTTGACACATGGGAGAGATTCCCTTCAGTTTGACAGCCAGGATTCAAAACCTGGCTCTGAGTGAAGGCAAAGGTCATGTTCTCATCCAAGACCCTGTGTTGGCTCCTGAGAAAGCTGCTTCAAATGTTGCAGAGAGGTGCCTTCTGACCTGATGGTGTGGGACAGGGCCAGGATTCCCAGCACGAAGAAATACATGGACAGCAAGAGGTTGATGTACTCCTGGGAGAATATCTGAGGCAAAAATACAAAGAGAAACAGCAAGTCAGGGTTGCTGGTGGCTATAAGGAAACCAGAGTCCCCACTTCTCTTCTGGAGGTTGGTCTCACTCTTCTGGAGTTGGGGTGAGGAAGAGTCTTAAGATAGTAAAATACTAGAGGCCTTGTAGTGGTGGCAGCTGTGGGAAAAAAGGGAGGAACCTTAAGCACCCCAAAGGAGTCTGTAGGTTTGTATTTAGTGGCTTCATTACCTGGAGACAGGCAAATAATTGTGATTGTGCCCTACACGGGAATACTGGGGCTGGGTAGAGAAGCCTGAAAAGCCCCCAAGAAAGCTGTTGGAACCTTAGAACTTGCTCTCCTGTGTTTCCTTCTCTGCTCAAAACCCTAGGCAGCTTCTCCAGAGTGGCGCCCTGGGCTCCCGGCCTGCCAGTTACAAGACATACATATGCCTCACTCCGTCTTCCACACTCTTGCTCTTCTGATAATTCCTGCTGCAGTGATGGCTGCAAGTTATGGCAGACAGTAGCCTTGTCAGCTGTTTCTTGGTTTATTATTTTTAGGTGAAATTGAGAAATACTCTGTCACGATGCTCCCAATTCAACTGTCGCATGTTATTAATTTTGGACTTTGGTAAGACTGTGCCGTATGGCTTCATTTTTGCTGCCTTGTCTGTTGAATGTGCAACTATGATGGTGTCTAACTGAATGATGTGCTGCTGCATGGGGCGTACAGGTCTAGCCACTCTCAAGCTGGGCTGTTTGGAATCTGTTTAAATGCCTGTCTGATCATGTCACTGTCTTGTGTCAGACAAGTCTCTCCGGGGCTTCCCTCTGCTATCATAAGCTAAAGGCCCAAACCTTCCTGCTGGCCTTTCTCAGGAGCTGTGGTGAACACCATAGCCCTTCTGAACCTCGACTCACATACCTTCTCTTATTCCACGTGCTGCAGCCACACTGGCCTTTTTGGCAGCACCTTGTCTGTGCCACATTTCCACCCACAGGCAGCCTATGCAGACACTGAATGAGATGTCTGCCTCTCCTTTCACTTAGGCCACCCCAATGCAGGCTTCTTGGGCTCCTAGCTCTGGCAG
The DNA here is from genome assembly GCA_963573935.1 of Arctocebus calabarensis. Classification (NCBI taxonomy): domain Eukaryota; kingdom Metazoa; phylum Chordata; class Mammalia; order Primates; family Lorisidae; genus Arctocebus; species Arctocebus calabarensis. Next base: position 12,771 of record CAUYON010199363.1, read on the forward strand.
TTTCCTTGACACAGCCACCCCTCAGTGATCCAGCACGTATCTATTGACTGCTCACTATATGCAGGGCATTGTGGTAACACTAGGGCTACGGCAAGGAGTGAGGCAAAGTCCCTACCTTCACAGACTGCATGTGCTGGGATAGGAGAAGAATCTTAACAGAAACAATTACACCCAATATTCTGTCTGGTGGTGTTGGGTGCTAAGAAGAAAAGCAAAGCAGAGCAAGGTGTAGAGTGAAGGGGGAGAACTGCTACTTTCAATAGGAGGCCAGGGAAAGCTTCTGGGTGAAAGGACACTGTAGGAGAACCCTCCATGAAGTAAGGGAGCAGACTGTGAGGGGAGCTGGGAGAGAGATAAGGCAGTGGGAAGGGCAGGTGCAAAGGCCCTGAGGTGGGTGCATGTTCATGTGTGCAGGGACCAGTGGGGCCTGTGAGCCTGGGACAGAGGGAGCAGGGCCAACTATCAGGAGATGAGGCTGGGTGGTAAAGGGGTGCTAGACCCTATAGTGCCCTGGGGAAGACTTTAGGTTCATCTGGGCAAGATATGCTGGTACCGAGTGCTGAGGGCAGAGCTATGACACGACCGGCTGGCATGAAAGGACCCCTCTGCTGCTGTGGAAGACAGACCCTGCAAGGCAGGACTCAAAATTAGGGAGCCCAGTGAAGAGGGCATTGCATAACCCAGCAGGGGGAGATAGTGTTGCATCTGGGGTATAGGGGGGAAGTGATGAGCAGTGGGAAGACTCCAGACCTGTTCTGGGATTGAAGCTGCATAATGTGGGGAGGGGCTGGATATGAGGGCAGAGAGGCAGGAGTAGGTGGTTCTTGGGGTTTGGATGAGGGCTTGGGCAAGAGCAGGGCTTCTACCCCAGGCTAGTCCTGCTAGACTTTGGGGGCTCTATGGAACCTGCCTCCACATCTATCTGTGCGATTGGTGTCTATCTCCACAACTTAGTGGATGCTTCTTGTGGGTAAGGATGGTCAGCTATTGTTCTCACTTTGGTGTCCCCAGAACCCAGCACAAGACCTGAAGTAGCAGGCACTCAATAAATGCATAAAGCTTGAATGAGGCCTATGTGAATGCTATAAGAAACAGGCCTGTGAATGAATTTAACAGGCATATGGAGTCTCTTCATGAAGATGTGTACCTCTCATACTCTGTTCTTTCATTGTGGGCCCTTGGGAAAAATCTCTTTCTAGCCATACCTTTAAGCGTCTGGTTGGTTTGACTGTGTGAGCCATGTGAATAGGACATCAAGTCTCACTTTCCTTTGTACTTTGGCTGCAAAAAAAGAGGCACACCTATGGGCCTTGCCATAAAGACTCCCACCCATGGGTCCTTCCTCTATCTGACTGGCTGTGGCGTGCCATGCCTCCCTCTCTAGAACCTATGAGTATAAATGCGTTTTTGTCATAGGCCTGAGCATAATTTCCAGGGCTGTGTTGGGTGATCCTTAAAGACTCCAAAGGGGAACTTATTCCCCTATCTCCAACATAACTCAGGTGCAAGTTCCTCAGAGAGGCCTACGCAATGAAAGGATCTGTCATACTCCCAAATCCTAGAAAGGGAGTGCTTTTGTTGGGAGTCAGGGAGCAGCACACAAGCAAAAGGACTTACTTGTATGTGGTCTAGGTCACAGTCAGGGGAGGGCAAGAAAGGGGAAGTTGTGGCAGGGACCAGTCTCATCACACTGGTGTACCTGGTCGCCTTGTGGGGCATTCAAGCCTGTCTGTGGGGATGGTGAGGCATCAGGAAAATATGAAGTGTTAAAACTGTACTCCAGTGCCCTCCTCGGGAAGAGGAGAGGGAAGGGGCTGAGGAGGAGCTACTGTGGTAGGCTGTTTTTCAGTTAAGTAAAATCAACCAACCAACCAGCCATTAGGCTAGAGTGCAGGAGGAGCCCAGGGGCTGCCCTGTTCAGCAGGAAGCTGCCTTTTAAAAATCTCAGCATGGACACTCTAGAGGCAGAGAGAGAAGAGGTACACTCTGTGCTTCTGCACAGGGCAGGCTGCAGCTTACCTGCCCAGAGAGGAGGAGAGGCTGAGCAACAGGAAGACAGTGCCTTAAATAAAAATGTTCACACCCACTACTGCCAGAAATTCCTAATTGGGACATCTGGCTTAAGGAAAGAATCCTAAATACTAAAAATGTTAGAATGTCTTAAAGCAAAGGACTGGGTATGTATTCCTGGTGCTTAGCACAGCAGAGACTTGAGAAATATCTGCCAAAAGCAAAGCTAGAAGCAATGGGCTAGATGTACACAGAGCCACAGAGAGAGCTCAAGTATAGGGGAGAGAAAGAGATGCATTGCACAGTTCTATTTAAGGAAACTCAATTCTCACAGATACACACAGATACACCAACACTATTTATAAAAAACACACATATCCAAGGACATAAATCAAACACATTAGAGCAGGCATCTCTGGCAGAGAGGGAAATGAAGGTGGGAAATGGAACTGGGTATTGGGGTGAAGGGAGAAAAAGGAAGTGGGATCCTAGCATGGACTGAGGATGGTATGCTATGAACCAAGGCATTGGATAAATTCAGTTCTTCATCCCAGATCCAGGAAAAACAGGAAAAAAAAAATCAGTTGATTACTCAGTATTATTTAATACACTCTTATTTATAAGAGTAAACATCAGAATGACATTTTCTGTTTTGAGTGGGATGCTATAAATCAACTGTGCTATATATTTTAAAACCATTGAAAAGAGTATTTCTGATCCAACAATGAGGGAGCTAATGGAATAGGAAATGGGTTAAAAATCATGATTTTGATTCACTCACAGACTGGTAAACACTAAAAATTTTGGTGCTACCTAATGTAGGTGAGGGTCTGGGCAACCCAGCACATTTCTGTTAGTAGTAACATAAAATGGTATAATCCTTTCAGAAAGCATTTTGGTACTATCCGAATAGAAATGAGATAGGACTGGGTACAGTGGCTCACACCTGCAATCCCACTACTTTGGGAGGCTCAGGTGGGAAAATTGCTTGAGCCAGGAGTTCAAGACCAGACTGGACAACACAGTAAGACCTCACCTCTTAAAAAAAAAAGAAAAATCAGCCTGGTGTGGTGGTAAGCACCTGTAGTCTCAGAAGGCTGAGGTGAAAGGATGACTTGAACCCAGGAGTTGGAGGCTACAGTGAGCTATGATCATGCCACTGCACTCCAGCTTGGGCAATAGAGCTGTTTGATATGGTAATCCTAAAATATGCTTGAAGAAAATATGTGCATGAAAATATTCATGGCAATACTACTGTTACCTCAAAACTGGACACATGTAAATATTCTCAGAGGTACACTGTAGAACAGACCTGTGAATAGCTGTTAACAAGAATGAGGTAGATTTGACTGTGTTGATACAAAAATACCTTTGTGGTAAGAGTCATATATTTTACATAAACTATACTGTGGGCAGCGTCTGTGGCTCAGCGGGTAGGGCGCTGGCACCATATACCAAGGGTGGCAGGTTCAAACCTGTCCCCAGCCAAACAGCAACAAAAAAATAGCCGGGCATCGTGATGGGTGCCTGTCCTCCCAGCTACTCAGGAGACTGAGGCAAGAGGATCGCTAAGCCCAGGAGCTGGAGGTTGGCTGTGAGCTATGTGATGCCACAGCACTCTACCAAGGGTGATAAAGTGAGACTGTCGCTACAAAAACAAAAACAAAAAGAAACTATACTAGGAAAAGGATTGTGGCTCACTTATTTGTAACTTTCTTGAGGTTAAAGTTTTTTAACCATATACATGTATTTTTAAAATGTAAATTAAAATTAGTCTTGTGGAATTTTCAATGATCAGGAAAAAGCACTCATGATGTACTATTAAAAAAATAAAAAGTGGGCAGCACCTGTGGCTCAAAGGAATAGGGCACCAGCCCCATATGCCAGAGGTGGCGGGTTCAAACCCAGCCCTGGCCAAAAAAACTACAAAAAAAAAAGAAGTGAGGCGGGGCATGGTTGCTCACACCTGTAATCCTAGCATTCTTGGAGGCCAAGGCAGGTGGACTGCTTGAGCTCAGGAGTTCATGACCAGCCTGAGCAAGATCTTGAGACCCCATCTCTACAAAAAATAGAAAAACTAGCTGGGCATCGTAGCACACATCTGCAATTCCAGCTACTTGGGAGGCTGAAGCAAGAAGATCACTTCAGCCCAAGAGTTTGAGGTTGTGGTGAGTTATGACACCACGGCACACTACTGAGGGTGACAAAATATGACTCTATCTCAAAAAAAAGAAGATATAATCCTATAGTTATAACACAATTATAATGTTAAATTTATACTTATCAAAAGTCTAAAAGGATATATGCCAAAATCTTAACATGAATATCTCTGTATTGTGAGATTTATTTGTTTCTTGATATACTTAAAAGTTTTCTGTATATGTTAACTTTTATAATTCAGAAAATCCAGAAAACAGTTCAGTTATATTGAGAAGAGTTTGCAGTAACATGAGAAAATGCTTATGAAGTTATTAATGTGCAGTGAACAAAGCAGCTCCACACTGAATACACCATGTGCTCACAGCTATGGAGAGACCATGCACAGGGAGAAAGAGTGGAAGGACACACCTCCAAAGGGAGACTGTAACTGTCTCTGGTAGTGGGGTTTTGGATGATTTCTGTGTTTCCCTTTTTACTTTTCTGTGTATTCCAGGTTTTCAACACTGAGCCTGTGTAACTTTTATTGGGAAAATAAACCTCGATAAATTAAAAAAAAAAGTGATTAGTATGACAGCAGTATGTCTGAGACACAAGCTATACCCCACCCCAACATAAACAGTACGATGAAACCAAACTGGTATCACGATAACAGAACAACGTGCTACATGGAGAAAAGAAACAGGGATGGTGGGAAAGGGCCCCAAACACCAACAGTGGTTGCCTTTGGGTGGGATTATGGGTGAATTATTAATTTTTCTCTGCTCTTTATTTTCTATAAATGAACATGCATGGCTCCTGTGATGGGAAAAATAAAACAAAATAAAATAAAGTCATTTAAACCAAATGACAAGACAAGTGGCAAAAGACTCACTTTGAAAAAGAGGTAGAGCCCCAAGAGCGTGCAGCTGGCGATGATGGGGAAGCGGGCAGCATCCCGGCTGGTGATTGTTTCGGGCATGTCCGAAGCATTCTAGAAGAGAGAAGGGTGGCACTAGCTGAGCTGGATCCTGGTGGGAATTTGATGCCCTTTTCTCCCCCTCATCCCATTCAGCTCAGATAGGTGCCTCAGGCTTTGCTACTGCTGTTCCCTCTGCCAGGGGGTGCTGCCCACTACACACTAGGGCGAGATGCTCTGATCCCACCATTTTGTCATAAGGAGATCTGAACCCTGATGGAGACAGTCCAGGAAGAATCTAGGACACAGGTGGCATGTCTTGGGACAAAGTGTATGGCAGAGACCACTCTAGTATAGAATAAGAGAAGAACACCTGGACACTGGTGATGTCAGAGCAGTCTCAGACCTCACGAGCAACACTATCTCCCATTTTATTATGGTTTGGCTAAGAAAGAAATATGGTTAGTCTTTCATCCACTAGGTTCTGAATATTATGAATGGAAATAAACTAATAGCAAATAAAACTAATAATGGTTAAAACAGCAAATGAGGAGACACCAAATATGAGAAGCAATTCTTAACAAAACATAGGAAATCTGACTGGGAAACTATAACACAGGAAAAAAAAAGGCACATTTAAATTTATAATGGCAGATGCTGTGATAGGGGAAGAATGTGATGTCGGTAAAGGGCTGAAGAAGGATAATTTTTTTTTTTTTTTTTTTTGAGACAGAGCTTCAACCTGTCACCCTGGATAGAGTGCCGTGGCATCACAGCTCACAACAACCTCCAATTCCTGGGCTCAAGCGAGTCTCTCTTGCCTCTGCCTCCCAAGTAGCTGGGACTACAGGCGCCCGCCACAATGCCCAGCCATTTTTTGGTCGCAGCCGTCATTGTTGTTTGGCAGGCCCGGGCTGGATTCGAACCCGCCAGCTCAGGTGTACGTGGTCGGCGCCTTAGCCCGTTATGCCACAGGTGCCGAGCCAAAAGGATAAATATTTGTATGAAAAAGAACTGAATGCAATCAAAATAATTTTAGTATTATAAAAATGGAAGAAAATTGAAAATAGAGTTAACAGTGCAATGTAGAAATTAACTTCACAGAATTCATGCCAAAGGACTTCCTAATGAAAAGTCATCAATGATAGTATGAATCTGTAGTCAAATACATTCAAAAGCTTCCAGGATCACAACGCTCTCTCAGGGTTCTCAAAGGGCCCAGCAAATATTACTGCTACAAAACCGCTTCAGGAATTTTCCTGTTAGAACAGGCCTACTTCCCAACTATTTATTTCACAGCTACAAAAGTCCCAGCAATGGCAGATTAAAGCACTCCTTATAATGAAAGTGACATTCTCTCCACAGGCTCATTACAGAGCCTGAGATTTTACCATCAAATGTCCATCCTGTGAATAAAGCACCAGCATCCCTGGAGAAGGGATTCATTGAGTTGCAGAGTCTCACTGGTATTTTGGTTCATAGCTGGCTCTTAAATACCAACAGGAAAAAACTTGCTAAGAGAGAATCTGTCTGGAAAAGGCAGGTTTTGGCTGTGGGAGGACCTAGTGGCCCACGGTGAACAACTGCAAAGGGGAAGGAGAGGGGCAGAAGGCAGCACATTTGTGAAATGATCACCTGGAGATGGGGGTTGTGGGGAATGGGCATGCGTACATAGCACTGGCCAGAGTACAACCTGTCCAGCCTTTAGGAAAGGGCTATTAGGCAAGATGCATCAAATCATAACTTGGATGTGCCCAAGGATATAAAGAGGATTCACAGTACAGGAACTACAAATGGCTCTTAATCATAAAAAAGGAATGTCCATTCTCATTTTTTGTTTTTGACAAAGTCTCATTATAATGTTGGCCTTGGTAGAGTGCTGTGGCATCACTGCTCACAGCAACCTCGAACTCTTGGGCTTAAGCGAGTCTCTTGTGTCAGCCTCCCAAGAAGCGGGGACTATAGGTGTTCACCACAACGCCTGGCTATTTTATTTTATTATTATTATTTTTTTTGTAGAGAGAGTGTCTCACTTTATTACCCTCGGTAGAGTGCCGTGGCGTCACACAGCTCACAGCAACCTCCAACTCCTGGGCTCAGGCGATTCTCTTGACTCAACCTCCCGAGTAGCTGGGACCACAGGCACCCGTCACAACGCCCGGCTATTTTTCTGTTCTGCAGTTTGGCCGAGGCCAGGTTTGAACCCGCCACCTTCGGTATATGGGGCTGGCGACCTACTCAATGAGCCACAGGCGCCACCCGGCTATTTTATTTTTTGGTGGTTGTTGTAGTTGTCATTGTTGTGTAAAATGGCAGGCCCAGGCCAGGTTCGAACCCGTCAGCCTCAGTGTTATGTGGCTGGCGTCGTAACCACTAAGCTATGGTCACTGAGCCTCCAAGCCTCCATTCTCATTCTTTTTTTTGTAGAGACAGAGTTTCACTTTATCGCCCTCGGTAGAGTGCCATGGCATCACACAGCTCACAGCAACCATCAACTCCTGGGCTTAAGGGATTCCCTTGCCTCAGCCTCCCCAGTAGCTGGGACTACAGGTGTCCGCCACAACGCCTGGCTATTTTTTTTTTGCAGTTTGGCCAGGGCCGAGTTTGAATCTGCCATCCTCAGTATATGGGGCCTGCCCACTGAGCCACAAGCGCTGCCCTCCATTCTCATTCTTAATGAGAGAAGCTCACTGAGATTCTGAGTTTTCATCTGTCAGAACGGCAAGAAGCCACGTTTGGAAACATACTGAGTTGGTGAGGCTGTGCGGAAAGAGGCAGTCCTCCTGTAGAAAGCAAAACATGTCTGTATCAAACCACAGATGCACATACCCTCTGACCAAGCAATACCACTTCTGGGATCCACTTTGCTACAGATAAATCACATGTAAGTAAAATGATGCTATAAAGTACGTGCAAGGTATTCATTGCTGTTAATGGCTTGCTGGGAGACTGAGGCTAAATATTTGCTATCTGGGCCTTGGTTAATTTATCTGTCAAACCAGATGACAACCTCTAGCTTCACTTACCAAAAAGGCCAAGAGCCTTAAACCAAATGAAATACAATGCAAAAGAGCTTGACAAATGAAACTGTGCCCACATGAACAGCTGTGATTATCAGGTAAAGGCTAGCAAGGAGGCCTTTAACTAAACCCTTAACACACGTCTGGCTGTGGTGCCCCACACACTGGGCTGGAAGGTAGACCCTCCCTCTGGAGCCACTAGGGGTAGCTCTGCCAGGAGGTGGGGTGATTTGGTGAGCAATACTGACAGAGGGCCCATTTCCTTCCTTCTCTCCTTTCTCGCAGCCCTTGTTTTCTGCTTTGGCAGCAGTGTGCTGTGGGACTCAGACAAGTATTCCTCACCCTCTCTGTGCTCCTTGACATATTCAATACATTTCTTGCATATCAATTGTGTACAAAAATAAATCAGGGCTCGGCACCTGTGGCTCAGTGGGCTAAGGCGCCAGCCACGTACACCTGAGCTGGCGGGTTCGAATCCAGCCCGGGCCCGCCAAACAACAATGAAGGCTGCAACCAAAAAATGGCCAGGCGTTGTGGCGGGCACCTGTAGTCCCAGCTACTTGGGAGGTGGAGGCAAGAGACTCGCTTAAAAGCCCAGGAATTGGAGGTTAGTGTGAGCTGTGATGCCACAGCACTCTATCCAGTGTGATAGCTTGAGGCTCTGTCTCAAAATAAATAAATAAATAAATAAATCAGCCCCTGGCCAGGCATGATGGCTTATGGTTGTAATCCTAGCACTATGAGACGTTGACGTAAGATGATTGCCTGAGGCCAAGAGTTTGAGACTAGCCTGAACAAGAGCAAGACCTCCTGTCTACTAAAAATAGGAAATCTATATGGTCATCATGGCAGGTGCCTATAGTCTCAACTACTCGGGAGGCTGAGGCAACAGGATTGCCTGAGCCCGAGTTTGAGATTGCTGTAAGCAAACAAAGACACCATGGCACTCTATCCATCTCTCTCAAAAAAAAAAAAAAGAAAAGAAAAATTAGCCAGGCATGGTGGGTGGTGCCTATAGTAGCTATAGTTCCAGCTACCTGGGAGGCTAAAGCCAGAGGATCACTTAAGCCCAGGGGTTTGAGGTTGCTGTCAGCCGCGATGATGCCACCATGTATCATCAGCCTGGATGATAGTGAGAGACAACCTCTAGCCTGATAAACCCTTCCTTTCCTTGAGATTCCAGTTTTCATCTGTCAGAATGGCAAGAAGCCACATTTTTGGAAACATACTGAATTGGTGAGGCTGGAAAAAAAAAAAAGACAGTTCCTGAATCAAAGAGTTTACAAGTAGGTAGGTTAAAAGCCTTGACAAGTGAATAGAGTATTGTAATGCAGCGTGACACATGACAAAACAGACATGTATACTGGTATGAAACGCCAGTTGGCTCAGAGGACTCTAAGTCAGAAAGCCCAGTCTGACTCCAGTTGTACTTCTTTCCAGCTGTGGGGCTTTGGGAAAGATATTTTCTCCTCCCTCATTTTTTGAGAGCCTCAGGGGCAAAAGGAGCAGTGAAGATTCTGATTTCTGTGCAGGAAGTACTTAGAATTGCATCTGGAGTCATCACTTAAGGTCTCTCTATATGCTGTTTATATCATTGTTATGTATGAGGACATCAGGAGAAAGCAGATGAGACACCATTTCTGCAGAGGAGGAACGTGTCAGAGGTGGCTATAGCACATGCACTTAAGCAAGCCCTGCCATGCAGTAGGAGCCAGATAAACACTGAGGAGTTTGCTCTGTGTTCAAGGAAAGGAAGGTTTTACCAGGCAGAAGGACCTGTGAGTACAGAGGTTCAGGGCTATGACTTTGTGGCTTCACCTACGAACCAGTGTTACAGCTCATTTCCACATACTCTTTTCAATTCAGTGGGTGGATACTCTGGGTGGGAAAATGCTTAATACTATTCAATGACAAACCAAGGTTTGACAGATGCTTCACCACACAGAGGAATATGGTCTCCTTTGTGGGTGACTGTTATAAATATATCTCCTGCAGCAATGTTGAGTCAGAATGGGAAACTTGAAATCTGAATGCTGGAACCAATAATAAAGGTAACATTTACTGAGAACCTTCTATGTGCTAAGCATTGTTTTTTTTTTGAGACAGAGCCTCAAGCTGTCACCCTGGATAGAGTGCTGTGGCATCACAGCTCACAGCAACCTCAAACTCTTGGGCTTAAGCAATTCTCTTGCCTCAGCCTCCTAAGTAGCTAGGAATACAGGCGTCTGCCACAATGTTAGTGGGCGTTTTTTGTTGTAGTAGTCATTATTGTTTTAGGTTCGAATCTGCCAACCTTGGTGTATGTGGCTGGCACCGTAACGGTGTTACAGGCACCCCCAAGACCCTAAACTCTTGGCAACTATTTCCTTGAGGACCTCTCTTTCCTACCTGGAACTTTCTGTTGGCAAGGGTGACAATAAGATGCTCCAGAAACCTGAGAGCTTTCTGAAGAACAGAATGCTGTCAGCAACTGAAAAGTTCATCTTTGTAGTTACAAAAACAATAAAGTTGTTAGGACTCTCTACCAATTTGATTGGGATTTTAAAATCAGATGCACATATGCAAATACAATAGCTCCTGAAACACAATTAGAGTGAGGAAAAAAGCTGATATAATAGCAGAAATAAATTTTGCTTCCAATGTTCAGTTATCAGGGTGGAAGCAAAAGCAATAAGGGAAGACAGATCCCTTGCAGCCAGAGGCACGGCTCAAGCTCTGGGAGGACTGCTTCTAGGCCATGCCCTGGAAATTATCCAGAATTCATGCACCATTCTGGCATTGTTGCCCCAACTGGAGATCTCAGGGTCTACTTCCCTTATCAGCACATTTAGTCACTCACCTCCCCACAATTATTAGGTTTCCCTAACTAATTAGGTAACCTTCCATTCCCCTTCTTTGGCCTCCACTTCCACCCTCACCACAACCCTGGTGCATTGACCTGGTCTCCTTATACTTCCTTCTCTCTCTGTCATCTTCCCTGCCAGGAACTCTTTCTAAGGCCTCCATCTGAATGTATTACTACTTGCTAAAAAACCTTTGGAGCATTAACTATTAGGCAGCCATTAAACAAGAATTGAGGTCACTCCTGGGGGGAGAGTAAATCGATACAACTTCTACAGTGGATCGGTTGGTAAAAACTATCTAAATAAAAAACGCACACAGCCTACGACCCAGCAAATCAATTTTGAGAAATTTAACCTACAAATAACTCAAATACATTGCTAGGGCCCAACTAGAGTTTCTGATTCAGAATTTGCATTTTTAGGGTGGTGCCTGTGGCTCAAAGGAGTAAGGCGTCAGCCCCATATGCTGGAGGTGATGGGTTCAAACCCAGCCGCAGTCAAAAACTGCAAAAAAAAAGAAAGAAAGAAACAGAATTTGCATTTTTTTTTTTTTTTTTTTTTAGGCAGAGCCTCAAGCTGTCACCCTGGATAGAGTGCTATGGCATCATAGCTCACAGCAACCTCTAATTCCTGGACTCAAGCGAGTCTCCTGCCTCTGCCTCCCAAGTAGCTGGGACTACAGGCGCCCGCCACAACGCCCGGCCATTTTTTTTTTTTGGTTGCAGCCGTCATTGTTGTTTGGCGGGTCCGGGCTGGATTCGAACCCGCTAGCTCAGGTGTACGTGGCTGGCGCCTTAGCCCGTTGAGCCACAGGCGCCGAGCCCAGAATTTGCATTTTTAACCAGTTCCCAGGTGACATTGATGCTGCTGGTCCAGGCACCACACTCTGAGAAGCACTTTAGAAGTGCTCTAAACAAACGGTGGGGTACCAGGAGGATACAACACAGCTGTTAAAGAACCCATAACATATGTACTGACATAACTGGATCTCCAACATATATTTGGTGAAAAAACCAAGATGTGAAAGTATGCATGTGTGTATACACATATATAATATGTAACAGTTACATTTAAAAAAGGGGAGGGGAAATCACATGCTTATGTATTTGTAAAAGCACATGTCTATCTCCCAAGATAGACATGTAAGAAAACAGGTGACAGGGGCTGCCTCTGGGGAAGGAAACTGGGCAACTTGGGTGGGAGACTTTCACTGTGTACCCCTTTGTACCTTTCAAATTCAATGGACATGTATAACCTTTCCTCCCCATAATAAAAGGATGAGATAGAGCTACATGTGTTGACATAGATATATAACCAAAGAAATACTGTTAAAAATCAAGTTGCAGAGCAACATGTATTGTACAATCCCATTTTTATAAAAATAAATAAATTGGGGCGGCGCCTGTGGCTCAGAGAGTAGGGCGCCGACCCCATATATCGAGGGCTGCCGGTTCAAACCTGGCCCCGGCCGAACTGCATCAAAAATTAGCCGGGCGCTGTGGTCGGCGCCTGTAGTCCCAGCTACTTGGGAGGCTGAGGCAAGAAAATCGCTTGAGCCCAAGAGCTGGAGTTGCTGTGAGCTGTGACTCCACAGCACTCCACCGAGTGCGAAAGAGACTCTGTCTCCACAAAAAAAAAACCAAAAAAATAAAAATTTACATATGTGTATATACACAGGCACAAACATTGTATGTTTGTATATACGCAGAAAAAGTTCTGGATGATTACACACTAACAACTAATTGGAAGTACTGTGTAATTCGTTTCAAGGAGTAATACTGAAGTTTTTTCCTTGTTTCTGCACTGCTTGAATTTTTTACAAGTATGTAGTATTTTTATAACTACAGTAGAACCTCCGTAGTTGACAACTTTCCTACACTGACCACCTCAAGTTTATTTAATTTTCATAGACTATACAAGCACCAAATGTACTCAATGTACAGTAGGCCTAGTTCCTCGTGTTGACCAGTTTGTTACAGTCCCTTGATCAACTTAAGAGATTCTGGTTATCAAGCTAAGCATTGCAGTGCCTTCAGGATTGTCCCTCAGAAAAGGTGACAGGCTGAGCATCTTCTTGTCACTGCATCTAAGCCCTCTCCTAGGCTCATGTCACACTTCTTTTTGCCTCCCTGAACACACCTGTGGTCTCATGACTCCTTCTCCAGACTGCCTGCTGAACTCTTGGCCATTCATGCAGACAACTGCTGCCCCCTCCAGGAGGCATATCAGAATTCAATCTAGCTGGCTGGTCACATGTCTCTTTCTCCTTGGTAACTGAGCTCTGTGAGGGCAGGGCTTGGCCTTCTTTGTCTTGGCACTCCTGGTACCCAGCCCAGAGCCTGGCATAGAGTGGGCACCCAGTCCTCCTGGCTCAGAGGCTCCTCTGTGTTACAGACCAAGGGCCTCTGAACCAATCTGATGTTCAGCTACTGCTTGGGCTGGATTAGCTCCTGTCTGAGGATGTAGGTCTACAACAAGAATGGGTACTGGTCTGAGATAGATCCTCCCTAGGCTACTTCCCAACATACTCCTGGATTGCCGCCTTCTCCCCATGATTTCACAATTTGCCCTGTTATGGACCCTTTCACCCCTGGGGAATTCTGTCCTAACACTGGCTTTAGGGGTCTAACACTGGTGGGAAATCAAAGCTCCTAGGTCCCCACATTAACTCTTTTCTTTCCTTGCCAAATGACCAGGGAAATGATTCTGGCTAGAAAAAGGGAGCCATTTGGCTTATCCTTCCTCGAGGTCTAAACACCACTTGAGTGAGCTTTTACAAAATTCTGTATGAAGGAAAATAGCCCTGGATTAGGACCAGGCACACCTGGTGATCTTCAGCAGTTATTTCTTTGACTCGTAGTTTCTTTTTCTGTACAATGGGGGTAACAAAATCGACTCTACCTGCTACACTCAGTTGCTGTAAACATCAAAGGGGATAAAGGTTTTCAAGCAGAGATGTCCAACTTTTTTTTCTCTCTGCCACACATCAGAAGAAGAGTTGTCTTGGGCCAATTGTTAAATGAATAAACACTAATAAAGGTGATTAGCAGCGCTGGGCTTGGTGGCTCACCCCTGGAATCCTAGCACTCTGAGAGGCCGAGGTGGGTAGATTCTCTTGAACTCAAGAGTTCAAGACCAGCTTGAGCAAGAGCAAGACCCTCATCTCTACTAAAAACAGAAAAATTAGCTGGGCACTGTGCCAGGCACCTGTAGTCTCAGCTACTTAGAAGGCTGACACAAAAGGATTACTTGAGTCCAAGAGTTTGAGGTTGCTGTGAGCTGTGATGTCACGGTACTCATCCCAGGGCAACTGAGTGAGACTGTCTCCAAAAAAAAAAAAAAAAAAGCTGATTGGGTGGGGGCAGGAAAAGGTCTGCGCATACTTTCTGTGATGTCCAACACCACAGATAAGCAAAAAAACCGTCCTCACAAAGTCAGCAGACTCATCAGCCCATGAGCCATAGGTTGGACATCCCTGGTTATTGGTGGTGGCAGGTCATTATATATATAAAATGTATGTACCTTCCAACCCTCCTGTTGCCTTCCAGGAGATGCCTGGAATGTATTTAGAGGTGCGATACTCTTTTTTTTGGAGACAGAGTCTTGCTCTATGATCCTGGCTAGAGGGATGTGACATCATCAGAGCTCTCTGCAACATCAAACTCCTCGGCTTAAGTGGTCCTTCTGCCTCAGCCTCCCAAGTAGCTGGGACTATGGGTGTATGCCACAACACCTAGCTAGTCTTTCTATTTTTAGTAGAGAAGTGGTCTTGTTCTTGCTCAGGCTGGTCTTGAACTTTACTCTTGACCTCAAGGTATCCTCCCACCTCCATCTCCTAGAGTGATGGATTACAGGAATGAGCCACTCCTCCAGGCCTGAACACTACCTTCTGCTCCACCCAACATCAGAATCTCCAGTTATGTCCTGAATAGCCTCATACCTCCCAGTTTACCTAGTTTCTTCTGTTTATAATGCCTTCTCCTAACTGAAATTAACCTTTACATCAAGGCCAAGCCTACCTCTAGCAAAACCTCCCCAACCTGCCCTAGATGTGCTTAACCTTTCTTCTTAAACCCTGCAGCACTACTTGTATTACAGTTAGAGATCTAATTATTCTCCCTTCATTCAGATCCCTGAAACCCTTGGTGGCAGGGCTCTGACCCACTTATCTTTACAGCAAACTCCCACCTTAAACAATAGTGGAAGTTTGGGAAATACTGCTGCATGGAAGCTGCTTTCTTAAGAAATTAGTGATGCATCTGCAGATAGTGCCAAGAATTAATTACTCAGACCGTTTTGAGAGCTGCTTTGATTAAGCTGCCTAGCCTTATGCCACATTGCCCTCACCTCCTTTGTCCTGGTCTATTTTGGAAATTCTGTCTGCCTGATAGGCATGGTACTTTAGGCCATGAGACTTTAGGCCACCTGAATTTTGCTTAGAGGAGACAGAATAAGGAAAATGGGGTAGCATTTGAGTCTCTCAACCTAAGTCCTGCCTGTTTATTTTCTTTTGTGTCTGATTACTGAGAGCCAGTAGTGAGTTCTCTGCTCTAGGGGAAGGAAGGTGGCACGTCTCAACCAAGCTCAAGTTGGGTACTGTTTTGAGAACATGAGCTTAAGCAGTTTCAAAACCGGCAGCTGCTTTGTGAGGCTGCTCTCTTTGGGTAAGACAGCTTCTGCTTAGGTCCATCTTCAGGTCTGCATGGAGGAAGAGCAGTGGGGAGCTGTAGATTAAGAGACTGTGGAGGAAGGGAGAGGGTGTCAGGAAGTGAGAAGGTAAAATGGGCTAGAACGAACTTAACTCTTTCTGATCCTATGTTGAATCTAGTCTAACATGATTTTATTTTGTTGTTTATAAACAAAAATATCTTAATTATTATTATTATTATTTTTTGAGACAGAGACTCAAGCCGTCACCCTGGATAGAGTGCTGTGGCATCACAGCACACAGCAACCTCCAATTCCTGGGCTCAAGCGAGTCTCTTGCTTCCGCCTCCCAAGTAGCTGGGACTACAGGCGCCCGCCACAACGCCTGGCCATTTTTTGGTTGCAGCCA
>CAUYON010199364.1:0-26072 GCA_963573935.1 Arctocebus calabarensis
AAGCAGCAGGGAGCTGGGGATGCAGAAGAGGAAGAGGAAGAGGAGTGATGATGTCTACAGAAACCCTTCACATGGTTTCTACCTTTTATGCACAGCTACAGTGCAGGCCCTGCCTCTGTAGCTCTTTGGGCAAGGGAAATTTTCTGGATTTTAACTTTTTTTCTAAGTTATGGCCATTTTGTGTCTTTTGAGATTGTGCTGTGGGAGTTTGAGGGTTTGAGGGTGGGTTAGCAGGGAGGCTGTTGAGAAATGTTTCACCCTTAGCAGCTACCTTTAAACAGCAATGAAATACAAGTTATAGCCTTATGGCCACCAGGGCTCCATCTTTTGACATACTGTCACCACTGCTTCTTGGTGCTATGTGGTCCTGGTGGGGGGCGGGGGTTCTAGAAACCTGGTACCCCTAGTGAAGTGATTCCGTGCCCTGTGGGGCCTAAATTTGGGGGTTTGGGGTACCTTTTCCAGGGTACTGCCCCACTCACTCTAGGCTGGGCCTCAGTTGTGTGTGGAGGAGCTCTGGGAAAGTGCTCAGGCCAAAAGTGTTAGGAATGAAGTTTTTGGAAATGAGTTGAGCTGGAGTGGATTAGGGGCTGTTTTAACCTGCTTCCTCTGCATTTGGCATCACTGCCTTCTGTTCTTGGTGGGGAGCATGGGTCCTTTGTGCTTGCTGCCCTTACTGGGTACTGAGGAAAGCTGAGGGCTCCCTGTCCAGGGCTGGGCTGGGCTGGGCTCTGCCCCAGTCCCATGCTTGCTCTGAAAACCAAATATCAGAGCCCCTTCCCCTTCTTTTTATTTTACTATAATAATTATTATTAAACTTCCTTGTAATAGAAATAAAGTTTATACTTGGAGTTCAGCTCAGTCTTTTGGATCCTTTTCCTGTACACTTCAGAGAAAGCAGGGAGGCCAGAGAGGTTGGCCGTGGGGTGTGGGTGTGACTGGGCTTTTCTGAGATTTATGTAGCCCTAGAAGCTCCAGCATGAGCTTAGAATGTGCCAGACATTCAAGGTGTAGTATGTTCTCTAAAATTGGACTTTTTTTTTTCTTCCCTTTTTTGAGACAGAATCTTACACACTGGGTAGAGTGCCATGGTGTCATAGCTCACAGCAACTTAAAACTCCTGAGCTCAACCTCTTGCTCAGCCTCCCAAGTAGGTGGGACTGTAGGCACCTTGCATAATGCCTGGCTGATTTTCTTATTCAGGCTAGTCTCTAACTCTTGAGCTCATGCAATCCACCCATCTCAACCTCCCAGAATGCTAGCATTAAAGGCGTGAGCCACTGTACCTGGCCTTAAATTGGACTCTTGAGGAAATGATTAAGCTTGCTGCAGCCCTGGAGATGATTGGGATGTGGGGTTACCTCTGATTCAATAGAGAAAAGCAAATTTTTCTTTCTTTCTTTCCTCTTTTTTTAGAGATAGAGTCTCATTTTGTCACCCTTAGTAGAGTGCTGTGACATCACAGCTCACAGCAACCTCCAGCTCTTGGGCTTTGGCAAGTCTTTTGCCTCAGCCTGCCTAGTAATTGGGACTACAGGCGTCCACCACAACACCCACCTATTTTTTTGTTGCAGTTTGTCTGGGGCTGGGCTTGAACCTGCCACCCTCGGTATATGGGGCTGGTGCCCTATTCACTGAGCCATAGGTGCCACACGAGAAAAGCAGATTTTTTAAAAGCCTTGGTCCTGAGTGGAGTAGTTGAGCTTTAGCAAGATTATCTGCTACTTTAGCATAGGAACATCTAGCGCCTTAGATAATTTTGAGGTCATTTGTTCTTCCCAAAATTTAGTAGGGAAAGATGGGAAGATTTGCCCTGTTTCATAGGTAGAACCCTAGCCACAGGAGCACTGGTGGTTTAGGTAAGGCTGTGCAGCTAATTCGGAGTTCGAGACTAGCCTGAGCAAGTGTGAGACCTGGACTCTACTAAAAATAGAAAAAAAACCCAGTCAGGCTTTGTGGTAGCTGTCTGTAGTCCCAGCTACTTGAGAGACTGAGGCAGGAGGATCAGTCAAAGAATATGAGGTTGCTATGCCAAAGAATATGAGGTTGCTATGATGTATGATGATGCCATGGCACTCTACCCAGGGCACAGAGCATGACTCTTAAACAAAAAAATAAAAGCCAAAACCTACCCAAAACCACTGTATTTTTGATTAATTTTAAATTCTTTTATCCTCTCATAGCCTTTTTTTGTATTTTGTTTTTCCTTTTTCTTTTTTTGAGACAGAGCCTCAAGCTGTCACCCTGGATAGAGTGCTGTAGCATCACAGCTCACAGCAACCTCCAATTCCTGGGCTTAAGCGAGTCTCCTACCTCTGCCTCCCAAGTAGCTGAGACTATAGGTGCCCGCCACAATGCCGGCCATTTTTTGGTTGCAGCCGTCATTGTTTGGCGAGCTGAGGCTGGATTCGACCCCGCCAGCTCAGGTGTACGTGGCTGGCGCCTTAGCCTGTTGAGCCACAGGCACTGAGCCTGTTTTTCTTTCTTTCTTTTTTTTTTTTGAGACAGAGCCTCAAGCTATCGCCCTGGGTAGAGTACCGGGGCATTACAGCTCACAGTAAGCTCTAATTCCTGGGTTCAAGCAATTCTCCTGCCTCCTGCAAGTAGGACTATAGGCGCCTGCCACAATACCTGGCTATTTTTTTGGTTGCAGCCGTCATTGTTGTTTGGCAGGCCTGGGCTGGATTTGAACCTGCCGGCTCAGGTGTGTGTGGCTGGAGCCTTAGCAGCTTGAGCCACAGGTGCTAAGCCTGTTTTTCGTTTTTTGAGGCAGGTCTTAGTCTTTTCCTCGCTAGAGTACAGTGGTGTCATGATAGTTGACTTCAACCTCAAACTCTGGGGCTCAAGCAATCTTCCTGCCTCAGCTTCCCAAGTAGCTGGGCTATGTCCAGTTAATTTTTAAATTTTTTGTAGAAATGGAGTCTCGCTGTATTGCCCAGGCTGGTTGTAAACTGGCCAAAAGTGAACCTTCTGCCTCAGCCTCCCCAAATGCTAGGATTACAGGTGTGAGCCACAGGGCCCAGCTCACAGCCTTTCATTTTTTTATTTAGTGGATGCAATACCTGTATGTTGGTGGCATGTTTAATTTTTGGTTATCTTTTACTCTCTATATTGCCCATTTCCTGGGAGTTATTTTTGCTTTAGTATTTTATGTTGTAGATGTTCCCTCTGATTCTTGGCTGTCTAAGAGCAGGGCACTAAAAGCAGCTTTTCTTTTTTTTTTTGAGACAGAGCCTCAAGCTGTCGCCCTGGGTAGAGTTCTGTGGCATCACAGCTCACAGCAACCTTCACTTCCTGGGCTCAAGCAAGTCTCTTGCCTCTGTCTCCCAAGTAGCTGGGACTACAGGCGCCCGCCACAACGCCTGGCCATTTTTTGGTTGCAGCCGTCATTGTTGTTTGGCGGGCCCAGGCTGGATTCGAACCCGCCAGCTCAGGTGTACATGGCTGGCGCCTTATCCTGTTGAGCCACAGGTGCCGAGCCAAAAGCAGCTTTTCTTAACTGTTGGTTTTCACTGTAGGTTACTCAGCTTGTGTTTTCACTGGAGATCCCTAGATTTCAGTACCTGCATGTCTTCTCTGGGTTAGTTTGGGATGTGGAATGTGAACATGGAGAGTGGCTGGGAAAGGGTTTCAGCTGTTCAGTGGATGGATTGGTCCCCATTTTTAGTCTGGTCCTTCTCTCTTTCAAGTGCTGGGGGCTGGAATTGTGAGCTTCTGAGATTGTTTCTCCAGGATATAGCTTCTAGTCTTATAATTCTAAGTGCTGCTTATATGAACTTCTAAATCTTGTGTTTCACTGGTACATCAGACCTCTAATTCTCCTTCTTTACAATGTCTTTGTTTTTTAAATGTAATTTAAAGGGGGTAGGATATGCATAATCTTGTTCCCTGTGATGATAGTCTCTGGCTAAATCATTTATTATTATTCCATCATCTGCCCTTTCAGACATTGTACATTGAAATGACGGATTTCTGTTGGTTTCATAAAGACAGAATGTGTGCTTTTATTATATTTCTTGATTTTTTTTGTTTTGGCATACTTTAAAGAAACCATCTATACAGTACATCATTCCTACAGAAAAGTGCATGGAAGCATACATCTAAGTATGCACATGTTTGTCACCATCACCCAAACAAGAAATAGAACGTTAACTAAGACAATACCACATTCCTCCTACTCCCTCCTAGTCCCTCTCCCTGGGCCAAAAGTAAACATGGTCTTGACATTTTGTCACATTAGTTGTTAATATCCATGGTCAACATAATTTAGATGAACTCATCATTCATTACTCTTAGGTGCAGCTTCTTTAGGTGATTATTATGGTTCTGGCTCATCCATGTTGTTGCAGTGGTTCATTTTCCTTCCTGTGCTAGTCAGTTGTATGTCAGTAATTTATCCATTCTTCTGTTGATGGACCTTCACCTTGTTTCCAGTTTTGGCAATGACTGTTAGTAGTGATATGAACATTCTCATATCTTTCTTTTGGAGAATGTGTGTATGTATTTCTGATGGACTTATACCTACCAGTGTAATTTCTGGGCTATGGAGTATGTGTAGTAGGTAGCGCCAGATGGTTTTGCAGAATAGTTGTAGGTTAGATTTCGTACACAGTCTACAAAAGTTTTGATCATTTCAAGTCTTCCCCAGCCATGGTATTGTCTTTGTGACTTTATTGGTGGTATAGTATATTTCATAATATTTCCCTGCTGACTAATGAGGATTATTGAATGGTATACCTTTTTTTTTTAATGAAGAGACAGGGTCTTAACTCTGTTGCTTATGCTGGAGCACAATGGCACAATCATAGCTCACTGTAACCTTGAGCGCTTGGGCTCAAGCAGTCCTCTTGACTCAGTCTCCTGAGTAGCTGAGACTATGACCCATCACCATGCCCAGCTAATTGTAAAATTTTTATAGAGATTAAATCTTGCTATATTGCCCAGGCTGGTCTTGAACTCTTGGCCTTAAGTGATTCTCCTGTATTCACCTCTCCAAATGCTGAGATTACAAGTATCAGCCATGGTGCTTAGCCTTCAGTGGTATATTTTTAAAAAGTACTTATTTTTCAAGAGGTGGCCTATGAAGGTAGTCTCAGCACAGTGGAGAGCACAGGGGAATATTTGCTGTGCTGAGCCAGGCAAAGAGCTTAGGCATCCCATTACCTGGCTTCTCAAGTCTAAACAGAGGTCTTCTCTTTGCTGTGAGTGGTTGCCTGTTCTTTATCCAAGAGGGTCCTTGCTCTTCCTATAATAAAGACATACCTGGGACACTTCTGCTGTAGTTAGCATTAAGTACAAGAAAGGTAGAGTTGAGCGAATGAGAATTAAGTGGGTCTGGATGAGATTTCCCATGGAACAGTAGGAGGGGATGAGCAAACCCAGAGAACTTAATTGGATTCTTTGGAGTATTGAGAACAGAGGGTCCCTGGGAAAGGGAGGCAGCTGTGCAAAAAGAGGGCTGAGCACTAATCATGGGCAGTGGGATGAGCCAAGTCCTTACCTCTTTCCTGCATTTCCCTTCTGCACACAGTAGGTCTAAATCCATTGCCAGCTCCCAAAGGAAGGTATTTGGTTTAAGAATGGCCCAGACCCTTCCAGTGCAACAATCCACTTGAGAATCCCACACCAGGCACAAGAGCCAGGGCAAAGTATAGGCCAAACATTCAGGGTTAGGTTTGACTTTGACTTTGGATTTCCATCTCTTTGATCATAATTTTTATATGAAAAGCACAGACTCAAGGAGTTGGGTGGGGAGAATGGGTAGTTTGTAAGCATAATGGAATAAGACTCATATTAAGGGCAGAGACCACAGTAATTACAAACACTTTAATTTCTGGCCACTTGGCGGCACTTAAGTATCAGAGCCATCCAAGCATGTCAGCCTTTGACCTTGCTCAGCAAGAGTAGATGATCACACAACTCTTAAGGTAAATCAAAATTAGATGAAGGTTATTTATTGGTGTGACTTTTTTCCTGTAGTGAGCTTCCTTTACACAACATGGTGTAAATAGCATCAGATTGAATGAAAAGTTTGTTAAATGCAACCATAAATAATTATAATAAATATACATCAAGTAACTTTACAGCACACATTTTTTAGGGCCAAGATTTGGACTGGTCTGGACTTCAATGTGCTCTCTGGGAAAAGCAGCCATGTTAGCAGCAAATACAACTGTCACCTAATCACAACTGTCATCTAATCAAGTGATGGGCCAACACCTCTTGGGGAGATAGCTGACAAGTCTTTTCAAGGGATGAGGATTGGAAGGAACCAAGAACTTAAAGAAAGATACAGGGAGGAAAAACCACGTCTAATAAATCCAGAAGCTCTTTCACTATGCAGAAATTAGAGGATCCTTGTCAGGAATAAATCCTAGATGTGACCCCCCCACCCCCGCCCCATATACCAAGTCAAGAGGGCTGTGGCTTCTGAGGAGGCAGTGGGCTGACCATCTTCCTTTCAAAGCAAGGGAACTGCTTGCAGGTAATATCTCCAGAAGTGACTCTTGCATCAAATGTAGCTGATGCAGCCATCACGATTTATCCTAGGTTTGTCTTATCCTTAGGTCAGGGAATCTTTTCCATAATGGTCCTTGATGCATTTCGTGACAATAATAGGGAGGAGGTGGGTACTAATGGCTCTAAACTCTAAAACTCACACATCTTTCCAACAGGCCAGGGCACATCCTCTTCCTTGGACCAGCATCCACACTCCAAAGCCAAGACAGCACTCATTCAGAACTTTCAATATTCACAATATTATACAATAAATACAGTGATGCAATTATGTGAGACCTGGCAAGGCCCAAAATGACAGTGTCCAACAAGATGGCATGTGCTGCTCATGAATAAAGTACCACTGGACAAAGACCTATTTGGGGCACAAATGCACTGGGGCAGAGGGTGAGCCCAGAGGCAGCTCAGCCCTGGCACACACACATGAGGCAGCGAGGGGGTGCTGGGCAGGGCTGACCAGAGAGGCAGAAGGACCCCCTGGCGTCTGCATTTGGACTTGAAGGTCTGAGTCACTAAAATAGACCCCAAATTGAGCAGAGCACCTCAGATAGGTCTTTTAAAAATGGGTACATGGCCCTTTCCTCTCCCTCAGGTAAATACATTGAGGATGGGCCATTTTTGAGCACAAAGTGGGGTAGGCTCGAATCATGTGCTTTCCTGTTCAGTCTCAGAAAAGGCTCCATGCTTTCTCTGACCGTGGGTGTTTTCTCAACTACTACAGTTGGGAGGCACTCAGTTTGGCTCTAGGAACTCAGGTCAGGAATGAACACTTCGGTCTAATGTTCCCTAGGAGTCCTCTGAGAACAACTGTCAGGGGCCCAAAAGAGAGCAGATAGCTGTGTGTAGGGAGGGGACGGGAGCCAGTGTGGGCTTTTCCTCAGAAAAACCAAGTCCTTGAGCAAGTCCTAAAGCAAGTCCTGTGTGTGTCTTGCATGTTGGGGAAATTGGCCCGACTGCCTCCACGTGGAAGGAGGCCACCTGTGGGAGAAATTTCAGCTTCAGGTGGTAGGGGGGTATGGGTGGGGGGTGGAGGGGTGTCAGGGACAACCACAGGCGCATCTGTGGAGATGCTATGCAGAAAGAACAGGGCACTCTGTGGCCAAGTTCATCTCAGCCCCAGTCTCCTGCTTGGTAGTTCTGTGATGAAGAACCAACTGGGGCCTTATGGCGTCTAATTCTGGTGGCCACGAGGGACAATGTCTAGGAAGATCAAATTAGACACAAACTGTCTGGGAACTAAACTATCCTACATATAGACCACAAACAGGCAGCAAAAGAACCAATCCATCACAAAACGTACAAATACAAAAGGTTAAGTTTTCCAGGAGGTCCTGGAACATGGACGAAAGTTTGGAAAAGCAAAATGTTGCCAACTCCTCACGCAGTGCTCCAGAGGGACGTGCCCGCAGTGGTAGGCTTCCCAATCCCACAGAGCGGTGCCTCGATGACAGCGTAATTCTGGGGCTCCTTGTCATCAGCCACTTAGGGGGTCTTCACGGTAGTGAATGGCACAACGAAGTTTCTCCAGCATGATTTCCAGAGAAGAGTACTGGGGAAGCTTGATCATGAACATGCAGGTCTCCACTCGGATGTAGCGTGAGTCTGGGGAACCTACAGAGAAACATGGAATCAAAGAGGCCGAGTCCTGTGGCTGTGTTAGGACCTCAAGGAAGCCTGCCCAGCTTCTCTGGGGTGGCCTCTTTGGGAAACTCCAAGCCAATCCTGGGACCCAGCAGGAGGGGAAAGCGGGCCTAGGAACCAGAGCAGGGTAGGAGAGGATCCTATAGGAGAAAAAGGTGGCTGTAAGACTACGGGATGGCTTGGGTACCAAACTTCTGAGCTGTGTGGGAAACTGCTGCAGATAGGGTGGCTTGGTCAGCAAAGTGTTCAGTTTCTATTTTTTAATTATTTTTCTGCATTTGAAAGTTGGAAGATTTGGGGCTGGGCACAGTGGCTCATGCCTATAATCTTAGCACTCTGGGAGGTTGAAGCAGGTGTATTGCTTGAGCTCAGGAGTTGGAGATCAGCCTGAACAAAAGTAAGACCCCGTCTCTACTAAAAATAGAAAAACTAGCTGTGCATTGTGGCAGGTGCCTGTAGCCCCAGCTGCTTGGGAGGCTGAGGCAAGAAGATCTCTAGAACCTAAGAGTTTGAGGTTACTGTAAGCTATGATGCCATAGGGAAAAAAAATGGGGGGAGATTTAAAAAGTTCTGGATTTTTCAACTTTTTTTAAAACATGAGAAGATATGTAACCTCTAACCTGTAATGCCTCTGTTCCCCGCCTCATACTTATTTCTGTTTGGGTTTTGGTGTTGACTCATTGACTGCTGATTCTCTGTCCCTCATGCGGGGCCTAGAAGCCCCAACTCCAAAATGAGAGAAAGACCTGTGTGTCACCACTTGGAACATGGCCCTAGGAGGGCAGTACCTGCTGTGCCATCTGGGGGGGCAATCTTCATGGGGTATGGAGGCACGTGGGCTGTGTCCGGGCCGCCATCTTTGCAGGGGCAGGTGAATGGGATGCGTTCCTGGTTGCAAGCAAACTTGATGAACTTGCACAGCTCCTCCTGGGAGAACATCTCCAGGGCCCCCCAGAAGAATTCGATGTGCTGGTCTGTCTCCATCAGCCCCACCTGGTACATGGTGTGGGCCTGGAAAGAGAGGCCCCAGGTCTGAGGAGGCCTGGCCTCTGCTTCCCCAGGGCCTCCCAGCCCCCAGCAGGGTGCAGCAGAGACAGCATGCAGGCTGTGGGCCAGAGTGCCCAGGCAGGTCAGGGCTGCTGCCTGTGTAGATGACAAGGCTGACCAGGGTGGCAGGTCTGGTGCCACCTACCTTCAGGAACTCGAGATTGATGTATGGGAGGCCGCAGGTACGCAGCTCCATCTCCAGTGGGCTGAGCGTAGTCAGCAGCTGCAAGGGGATGATGGAGCCCAGGCCGGCCCGTACAGCCGTCACACACTCTATGTTCTGTAGCTCCCGCAGCCGCAGGCTCCGGATGGCCGCTGCGTAGATGTCCTTGTTCTCCCACCTGGCCATGTGAGGGAGGATGCTGAAGAGCGTGGGGTTGCTCCTCCTCAGTCTGGGGACCATACCCACTTGGCCAGACATCCTAGACCCTCTCTCAGGAGTCCTCAGGCCCAGTTGCCTAAGTTGTCCCCATCCTGGCAGAGTGGTTCATTATTTTCCTGCCTCAGTCTTACCTGCCTGAGCTGCTGTTCCTTTAATGAATCCTTCAGCTGAAGACCATCTTTCTTGGTGCCCAACGCCCTACATCACATCCCTCCCCCTGGTAAAATCCACCTGTTGCCTGATGTAGGCCCTCGTGCTACTGCCTCAGTCCATGGGCCGCTGTCATACCCTGGCCATCCCCATCCCGCGTGCACACTCACGCCACAGGGATGTGCCGGCCGCGGCTACACAGCTCCACCTCCTCGCCCGTCATGGTCAGGTAGGTGAACCTGCAGCAGGGCTTGTTGGGACTGTCAGGGCTCTCAGTAGCCAGGTGCTGGGAGGCAATCTCAGCACACAAGGCCTCCAGCTCCGTCTCGTCGTTGATCTGGAGGGCAGAAGCAGAGGAGGGCTGATGGCTGCACTGATACCAAAGCCCTAGGATGGTGGAACCCTGACCTCCAGCTGGGTGACCATCAGGCATGGCGGAGGCAGCATCTACCCTTGGCAGCATCAACAGGCCTATGACCCAGGCCTGGTCAGCCAGAGCCTGTCACTGGTGCAGGCTTGGGCTTATGACCTGGGTCAGGCTAATGAGACCCAAATTCCAGGACTTTCTAGTTGTTTGTGAGGAGCAGTCCCTTCTAACTGCTGTGACTCTATGATGTACTTTGTACAGCTGGAGGCCGCCTCTACCTGAAAACTGCCAGATATTGTGGAAGATGCAACAACTACTCCCCCCACCATGGGACATACTAGCAATAGGGTCCAAAAGATGCTCTGACAGGTGTGCTGGGCTACAGAGGGGATGACAAGACCTGACACCAGGGAGCCTGCTGGTCTGGCACGGGGATAGGTGGGAGTGACAGCCTGAGCCTATATTGTCCTTAGCAGCCGGCTCCTACCCTCTGTGCCCACGAGGCTGCAGACTCTCCATAGACAGCAACTGGGAGCATCTCTTCCTGGCACATACCCTCTAATACCTCTGATTCCTCTGGGGTCCTGATATCACTGTGGCCTTGCCCATCCCCTTTAGCCAACAAGCCTTGGCTGGACCACTCAACCATCTGCCTGGATACTATCTCTCATCCCCTTCCTGCTGCACCCTTGCTGCCAACCCAGAGTCCCAAGAAGACTTTTCAAAGGAGGAATGCCTGGCAGATAAAGCCCCAGGCCAAAGGGTATCTTCCTATGACCTTTAGATCAGGGGTCCTCAAACTAAAGCCCGCAGGCCACATGCTTTGGTGTGAGTTGTGTTTGTGCCCATTTTGTTTTTTACTTCAAAATAAGACATGCAGTGTCCATAGTAATTTGTTCATAGTTTTTTTTTAAACTATAGTTCGGTCCTCCAACAGTCTGAGGGACAGTGAATTGGCCCCCTGTTTAAAAAGTTTGAGGACTCCTGCTTTAGATGATTCATCTTTCTCCCTGTTTCCAGCTGATACCCAGGACTCCAGCTTTGCATTTGCCTTGCACTGGCTGCTCTGAGGTGAAGCTAAGGGGGACAACCACACAAAGCCTGCTGTGAGGCATCTCAGTGGGCCCATCAAGTTTTGTGCCAGTGGAGTTAGAATCAGCTGATACCTCCTTCAACTGAGGTCCTGGGGGCAAGCAGCCCTGCCAGGCCTCAGACACAGTCTACTCCCATTTGAGCAAAGGAAAATGGCCTTAGGAGGAGAGCTGGGTCAGAGGCCATATCCCATTCTCTGCTGGGTCAGTTCTCCAGGCTGAGAGGAGCATGGTGTTGAGGTATATAGGCAGCAAAGCTGGCAGACCAGGGTTCTGGTGGCTGTGCTGCCAGCTAGCCACAGGGCCCTGGGCAAATTGTTCCACCTTCCTGAGCCTCACTCTCCTCCTGGTGCTGTTGTGACGGTTGAATACAGTGGTCTGCGTTTGTAAATACAGGAGAGCAGCCCACACACTCTGAGGACAGGATGATCCAGAGCCTTGCCCACTACAGGGCCTCAGCACTGTCTGCTGAACTGTGGAGGACCCCACGGCTCTGTAAGCCCAGCTGACAGCCTGGGCATCAGACACATCCTCCTCAGGAGGGTGCTGGTCAGATGTCACTAGGGCCTCAGCATCTGTATGTGTCCCACACATGCACAGGTAAGGAGGGAGAACTCCATTCCCAGTGCTTTTCTTGGCCAATCTCGGATGATCCCCAGGGCTGATCTCTTGCCCTCTCAGGCCCTGAAACAGCTTTTAAAAATGAATGGGTGGCGCCTGTGGCTCAGCGAGTAGGGCACCACCCCCATATACCGAGGGTGGCGGGTTTAAACCCGGCCCTGGCCAAACTGCATCAAAAAATAGCCGGGTGTTGTGGCCGGCGCCTGTAGTCCCAGCTACTTGAGAGGCTAAGGCAAGAGAATCGCCTAAGCCCAAAAGCTGGAGGTTGCTGTGAACTGTGACTCCACAGCGCTCTACTGAGGGCGATAAAGTGAGACTCTGTCTCTACAAAAAAAAAAAAAAATGAAGCTGCCCTGGGCAGCACCTGTGGCTCAGTGAGTAGGGCGCCGGCCCCATATCCTGGAGGTGGCGGGTTCAAACCCAGCCACAGCCAAAAACTACAAAAAAAAAAAAAAAAATTAAGCTATCCCCCACCCCCACCCCATAGCAGTTCCCCAACTACCTCTGTTCACTGATGGACCTGGGAAATGGGAAGCCCAGCAGGATTGGTGACACCCTGTCTGTTGCTGTCAGCAGAGAGGGAAGCCAGAGGTTTTTGTCCCCATGAGATAAGCCTTCGTGGCAGGGATGGTTTGTACAGGGCTTATGACCTGGGTCAGGCTAATGAGACCCAAATTCCAGGACTGCTGATGTCCTCTGGGGGGATCCCATCCGATTCTTACTGGGGAGCTCAGGTCTGCCATGGTGGCTGACATAGACATAGTGCAAAAGGGCCCCAGGGCCTCCACAATAAAAAAAAAATTTTTTTTTGAGACAGAATCTTACTCTGTTGCCCAGGCTAGAGTTGCATGGCATCAGCCTAGCTCAAAAAACCTCAAGTTCTTGGGCTCAAGTAATGCTCCTGCCTCAGTCTCCTAAGTTACAAATGCTCACCACCATGGCTTGGTAATTTTTCTGTTTTTAGTAGAGAACAAGATCTTGTTCTTGCTCAGGCTGGTTTTGAACTCCTGACCCTGACCTCAAGGAACCCTCCCCCCTCAGCCTCCCAAAGTGCTAGAATTTCAGGCATTAGCCACCATGCATGGCCTATAAATGTGCCTTTTACTCACACTCTCGAATTTCTTGACGTAATTGTAGGTGAGTATGTCTGCCTCCTGCAGGTCTTGGTCAGGGTCCAGGGGCTCACCCACCAGCGTCTTCCAGAAGGAGGGCAAGAGGTCCAGGGGCAGAGGGACGTCAGCTCGAATTGCAATACCCAACAGCTGCCCCAGGAAGTGCAGCAGCTGCTCCTCCCCGTAGGTGATGGGGCTGGGGGTCAGGATGTACTTGCCCTGGAAGTGGAAGTGGGATGAGGCGCTGTGGGCCTGTGCCTCTGTCTCCGAAGGGAACACGTGTGTCCTAGGCCAGCACATCCCATAGCAGGTAGGAGAAGCCACTGCTATACCTGCCCTGCTCCAGAGCTTGCCCAGCCAGGTGGCAAGGACCTGCCTGCCCAGGCCAGGAAGGTTTCTGAAAAGGTGTGGAGCTGACGAGGACACGTGCCCCTGGTCATTGCCCTCAGCTGCCCAGGCTCAGCCTTACCTTGTTCTTATTGACGGCTGAGCTGGGGCACAGCAGGAGGAGCGACAGCGAGGAACTCTGAAGCTCTTTGCACACCTGCCAGAGGAAGTGGCGGAAAGAGCCACCTGCAGGACAGATGAAGATGTGTCAGCTCCGGGGACCGTCCCCAGAAGGAGATACTGGTTAGGAACATATCCTGAGGACTGGGACAGTTGAGTGCAAATCCTGCTCTGCCACTTAACTTGCTGGGTGACCCCCGGGGATATGACTTAAGGCTCAGTCACCCTATCTGTCAAGTGGGGAGAGCAAGCACTTACCTTGCAGGCTTGTATTAAGGATTAAATGAGACCACCACATGGGGCCCCTCTCTCAGCTGCAAGCCTGTCCTGACTTGTCGGGGTGTCTGGACCACTTCCCTTTCCCTGGGCCAGGAGGAGGACAGGACCACCAGCTTGACTTGGCTCTGCTGCCTCACCGCCCAGTGTTCGTGTTGGCTCAGAGAACGTGTGCGTGAGTGGATAAATACGTGGATACTTCTACTTCTGTTTATTCTAGATGGGTTTTCTTGAAAAACTCTTCTGTTGCTTCTCTGTGTGTTCCACTGTTAGTGCCCTGAGGTCAGGGAGCTCTGGGCACAGCTGTGCCTGCATGCTGCTTGGTGAGAGCCATGCAGAGGCCCAGCTTTGGGGCAGATGGCAGGGCACCGAGGACAGCCCTGACTGCTGATGCCTGAAGGTCAATGGCCTGGGTTTGGAACCCAGCCAGTTGTCTGACCTTGACCTTGGAGAAGCTACTTGACTCTTCAATGTAAAGTTTCAGTGCTGTGAGGGCACAGGCCTGGCATATCCTGAGCTCTAGTGAGACAGAGCCACCCGAGCGGCTCGGGGGGTCTGCCCAGGGGAGTCTGCCTACATTCCCCCTATAGCAGACACCCTGTCCAGTGGGCTGTTAATGGTCATAGGGTTCCCTTGGGGGCAGACTAGGGAAAAGGGAGACAGATCTGGGTTCCCTCCCATCCTATCAGCCCTTCCCTCCCAGTGCTCCTAGCAAGGAGGAATAGGTTTCTTCTCCATTCACAGTGGGAGGCATTTCCTGCTGTCTGGGGCTATATATATGATAGCAGCTCGTGAGGGAGCAGTCCTAGCTGCTAGGCCTGCAGAGTGTAGCACTTGTTTTAATCTTGCTGTTTTAATCAAGGGCTCCCAATGCCTTATCTCTCAAGGGCCAGGCCAGGCCACTCTGTGAGAGCAGTGCCACAGTGAGCACAGGCCCAGTCCAGCGCAGGCACCAGTCTACAGGGGGCTTGCCTGGAGACCCTAGAGGTGATGGTCATTCTAGGCACAGATCCGGCTTCTGCAGAGCAAGGTGATGAGGAAAGTGAAAGAGATCTTGGGTCACTTAGGCTCAAAATAAGCCTGAGAAGTTTTATATTCTAAACAGCCCGCTACACTAGGGAGCCTGGCAGGGCTGCCACTTACTGGTGCCATGGACCTCCTCCCCAGTGAAGCGGATGTTGAAGGCATATGTGGGGTCACCACCACTTGCCAGCTTGACACAGAGTTGAGATGATGGTACTGAGGCCAGCTGCCTGGCGGCCTGGCAGAAGTAGGAGTTTTCAGAAGCTCTGAGTTCCCCTGGAAAGTGAGAGAGGAGCTGCTCAAAACCTCGTGTGGCCATCCTCTGCCCTGCCCTCCAAGGCAGAACCTGCCCTGGCAGGCTTTGTCTCCAATCTGCCCCCTCCAATTGGCCCCCTGTGCCTTCGCCTTCGCTCTAGAGCATCTTTAGGCTCAGCGCCCATAGCTCAGTGGTTAGGGCACCACCGGGGCTGGTGGATTCGAACCTGACCCAGGCCTGCTAAACAACAACAACAACAACAACAACAACAACAACAACAACAACAAAATAGCTGGGTGTTATGGCAGGCGCCTGTAGTCCCAGCTACTTGGGAGGCTGAAGCAAGAGAATTGCTTAAGCTCAAGAATTTAAAGTTGCTGTGAGCTGTGATACCATAGCACTCTACCAAGGGTGACATAGTGAGACTTTGTCTCAAAAAAAAAAACATGTTCAAACCTTCTGTGCTTAGCTCACATGGTTCCCTCTGCCTAGAACCTGCCTCCTCTGGTCTCTAAGTGGTTGGCTCATTCTCATCTTCTAGAGCCTTCCAATTGCTTCTTTGGGGAGGTCCTTCCTCAACCTTCCCACCCTGGTTCCCCTCTCATTTCCTCCTGCTTGTGTCTGTCACATTTGTCTTTTTAAGGACCATGGCAGAGACTCCTGGTTGTCTCCCCAACATCCACTCTCCCCCTCTTCTTTGATGCCAGAATCTCTGTTTTTGGCAAGTACATGGCTGATCAGAAAAAACAAAGTCTACATTCCCCCTACTTGCAACTGGGTGTGGCCAAGGTGCTGTGGGAGGAAAGGCCTGACTCCACAGAGAGCCAAGGTCTCTCCTCCTGCCACCCAGAATGCAGCGCTCCTGCCACACCATGGATGCCAGGGCACAGTGACTCCAAACTGCTGTACCGGCACCCCGGGCTTACTTCTTATGGAAGCATCTTTCCAGTTCAAGAAATTCACTAGTTTGTTCAGGCCCTGCTAGCTCACATTTTTTGGTCTTTATAGCCAACCTCACCTCCCACAATTTCCAGTGGGTCCAAGGTGATCTCTGGTGCGGCGTGGTCTGCTGTCCTCTGCACAGTGGCGTTCAGAACTCGATTCATCACTGTCACTTTTGTGTCATAGAAGATCAGCCCTGAGAGAGAAGTGAGGGAGAGGGGCTGGATAGGCTGCTTCCATTTCTTCCACGTTCCCCGAGGTCCCTGCTGTCCCCGTGGGGTCTTCTGATGCCCTTGAGGCCCTAGGGTGAGTCACACGGTGTCGGCTGCTGGCAGGACGACCGGCCCTAATGCTGTGGAGGACCTGCTGGTGTCCAGCCAAAGTCTAAATGCATTTTTCCTTTGACTCTTGTCAGGCCCAGGGATACCCAGCTTGCAGAACAATGCAAACAAGCTAGAGTTGCAGAATAGAATACGAAAAGTGATTCTGATTTTTAAACAAAAAAAGGAAAAAAAAACTATATATGTGCGTGTACATCTATTTGCATGTGAATAGAAAAGTCTAGAAGGACAAATAGTCATCTATTAACAATGGTCACCTCTGGGATGTAGGGATGTGGGAGCCAGATAATGAGAGCTTCAATTTTATAGATTTCTAAATAATTTGAAAACATTTAAAATAAGTGAAATGTTTTCAGAGCATTATGTTGCTTTTTTTTTTTTTTGAGACAGAGCCTCAAGCTGTCACCCTGGATAGAGTGCTGTGGCATTACAGCTCACAGCAACCTCCAGTTCCTGGGCTCAAGAGAGTCTCCTGCCTCTGCTTCCCAAGTAGCTGGGATTACAGGTGCCCGCCACAATGCCTGGCCATTTTTTTTTTTTTTTTGGTTGCAGCCATCATTGTTGTTTGGCCGGCCGGGCTGGATTCAAACCCGCCAGCTCAGGTGTACGTGGCTGGCGCCTTAGCCCGTTGAGCCACAGGCGCCGAGCCCATTATGTTGCTTTTATAATTAATTTCCCTCGGGTGGGAGTGAACGTGTCTTCCTGGAGGCCAAGTGATAGCCAGAGGACTGTGCCCCCCAGGCTTTGGCCCTTGCATTTTTTGGGGTGGAGGAGAGACAGAGTCTCACTTTGTCACCTTTGGTAGAGTGCTGTGGCAACATAGTTCACAGTAACCTCAGACTCTTGGGTTCAAGTGATTCTCTTGCTTCAGCCTCATGAGTGCTGGGACTACTCAGCATACAGCACCACACCTGGCTAATTTTTAGAGATGGGGTCTTGCTCTTGCTCAGGCTGGTCTCGAACTCCTGAGTTCAAGCAATCCACCAGCCTTGGCCTCCCAGAGTGCTAGGATTACAGGTGTGAGCCATCATGGCCCTGGCATCTTGAAGGTCACCTCTCTCTTCCTGCCAGCCAGGGCAGGCCTGGACACTGACCTTTGGCCTCCTTCAGCAGGGCTGCGATGCTGTGGGAGTACATGGTGGTCTGGCGTAGCTCTACCAGGGGCAAGAAGAAGGTCTCCAGGGTGGTGTTGAGGGACTGGAGCAGGGCAAAGCGCAGGCGCAGGCTCTCGATGGGCACATCTGCAGGGCACAAGGTGGTCAGGCTGAGCTGCTTGGTTTGCAGATACACCTAGGCAGTCCCTATCACTGGCGAGGGCCAGTACACCTGGCTCATGGTGGGTGTTCATAAGCATGTCTTCAATCTAACCCTTGTGAACACCTCAAGCCCCCACTGGAGTGGGATCAGGAGGCTCTCCAGACTGGATTTTATACCGGAGACTCTGGAGGTACTGTCAGTAAGTAAGTGGCCCCGTGTACCTGAGCCAGTGCCACGAAGACACAAAGGGGAGGAGTTGGGCCAGCCGAGTGAGAGGTGCTGACTCCTATGGAATCCAAGGCCCCCAGCTTTCCTTTGGACCATGCCAAAACTGTGCACTGTATTATTTATTTATTTTTTAAGAGACAGTCTCACTTTATTGCCCTAGGTAGAGTGCTGTGGCATCACAGCTCACCGCAACCTCCAACTCTTGGGCTTAGGTGATTCTCTTGCCTCAGCCTCCTGAGTTGCTAGGACTATAGGCACCCGCCACAATGCCCAGCTATTTTTTGTTTTTGCAGTTCAGCCAGGGCCAGGCTTGAATCCGCCACCCTCGGTATATGGGGCTGGCGCCCTACTTGCTGAGCCACAGGCACTGCCCCACTGTATTATTTTTAATTTCTTATTTTGAAATAATTATAGACTCTAGAAAATTGCAAAAAAGCAGAGTCCTGCATACTTTGCACCCAGCTTCCCTTAATGGTGAGGTCATGTATCAAAACCAGGAAATCATGCCATAGGCACACTGTTCTTATTCATTCCCAAATCTGTCTCTTCTGGAAGTCAGGGCCCAATTCTTGCCGCCTTTGCCTCCTTGGCATCCAGACAAAAGCAGAGCTCTGCACCTGTTGCAGATGAGGTGAGCGGCTGAGCACAGCCTGTGGTATGTGTGGGTATAGGGCCTATTGTAACAGGGCTTATTCTCCAAGGGAATGTCTGAGAATTAATGGTTTATTTTGTGTGTGCCTTCCTGGTATTTAATGCAAAAACACACGTCCCTTTGTTAGGAAGGCCTCCACTGCGGGTATCAGACTACCTGACCGTTCTCATGTGCCACAACAGCCTAGCCTCAGAGGGGGCAGTCCAACCCCTGCATTTCTGTATCTGTGGCTTGGCTTAGTTGTAATGAGCATCAAAAAGGCTGCAGGATAATCTGGGCACAATCCAGGCTCTTTGCCTTCCTCTCCCTCCGTTTCTTCATCTCCCTCTTCTTCGTACACCTGGCTCATGGTGGGTGTTCATAAGCAAGTCTTCAATCTAACCCTTGTGAACACCTCAAGCTCCCACTGGACATTAGGGGAAGGATAGCCCTGGGAGCCACATACTCAAAAGACAGGCCACTCTGGGGTCAGCTGCATCTGCAGGGTCCAGATACACTTCATGGGGATGGAGTCGTGCAGGGGTGATGGCAAGGTGGCGGCACAGCCGATTGATGTACTGCACAAGTGCCACATCCATCTCCAGGGTCCATTTCCTTGATGCCTTCTGTGCGTGTCGGACATCTATGCAAGCACACCTACAGACGGGAGGGGGAGAAGAGCGTGGTGATGGGGTGTCTGCTAGGGTGACTGCTGGCTTCCTCTTACAGAGCAAAAATCCCAGGTCCCCAGCTTCATTCAGAAGATAGCCTGGCCTTGTTGCTTGGTGCTTGGAAAAAGCTCTTTCCAAAGAAGCCAACGCTGCCCACTGGAGGGAGTATGAATGGTGCCACCTTCTGGAGAGTTTGGTAACATGCATCCCTCTGTGCATGGGCAGTATAGCGTCCTGGGGTGAAATCCAACCTAAATAGAGTGACCCAGACAAAAATGCACCCATTTTCTGAGCCCAGAAAACAGAGCTCGTTTTAGCACCAGCCTCATGCGTTGTCACAAAAAATTAGCTGTGACGATAACTGTGAAGCACAAAGCATGGCGCTTGGCACATTCCAAACACACAGTATCAACTGCTGGTGTCACTGACACCACTACCTTTTTGTCCCAGAAATCCCATTCCAGGATTCACCTGCGGAGCTCCTAGAGCTCCTGGTCTAAGGCAGGCTTGTGATGGTCTTGCTGAAGGGCTGAGCCATCAATTTGTCTTGATAGGACTGAAGAAAAATCTACCTCAAGAAAAATGTTGGCAGAGATGTTTCCTGTAATAGTCCCAGTAATGCTGTGTGGCACCAAGTAACAGGACCTCAGGGCATCGATACTTTGTCTGTATAGACTGTGTGAGGTTTTCAGTTGGCCTGGATGTCCTTATTCCACAAAGCATTATGCTGTTAGCCCAAGAAAGGCAGGTGGCAGGTACCTGGCAGGGCCTCTAGTTCAACCCTACGGCTGCCCAAGTGGGCCACACGCTATGCTGGGTGTATCACCCTGGGAGGGGCTGTCTCAGGACGGTGGGAAGAGGTGGCCTCAGATTTCTCCTCCCTACAGGCCACCTCTATCCCACCCACAAATGCTCAGAGAGAGATCTCAGCCTCCTTTAGAAGGGGACCCCCGTCTACCTGGAGGGTCCCCTCATAGATCCCTAGGCTGGCTCACTCCGTGGGGAGGAGGGAGAATGTGTTAGGGCACTAACCAAGGCCCAATAGAGCTCTAGATGCCTTTTAGCTATTACAAAGTGTCACTTTAGATTCAATTTGTAGCCCAAAATTATTCCTTTTCTACTTAGAATCTAGTTTCTAGTCCAAAATAGGTGATTCAAAAGTCTACCTGTCACCATTCTGGAGACTAAAAGCTCTGACTTCAGAATATTTAATACATCCATGTAACAAAAAACACTTGTGCCCCCTAAATCTATAAAAAATGAAAACCAACCAAAAAACACAAAACTTTTCAACAAAATCCTCAAAGTCACCCTTGTTACTGATTTCTAAAACAAGGTCAGAAAACATGTTCCTGCTACCATGGAGCCAAGACTCATGCAGGGGTTGACTCTGGGCCAGTACAAAATGCTGGCACCAGGCAGTAAACAATTTCCCAGTTCAGAAAATGGATTTTTAGAAAAGCTTGTATCCGGCAGCCATTTATAGTGATATCAGGTACATTCATCTTGTTGTGGGCAAGGCTGAAAAGGCCTACAGAGGGAGAGTAGGGTGGTTTCTTTTGTTTTGCAAATACCTTGCCTGCTTGTATCAAAGGGGAAGCCAAATTTTGCCTTGGAGACGTGGTGAGTTGTGCCCTTGCTATGCCCCTGCCTGGAAGGGACAGTGAGCAATGAAGAAATGGGGAAGTGTGATTCCAGAAGGCATCTGTAATGGACTGAATTGTGTTCCTCCCTATTCTCATGTGGAATCTCTAATTCCAGTATGATTTTGTCTTTTTTTTGAGACAGAGTTTCACTTATTAACCCTCAGTAGAGTGCCGTGGTGTCACAGCTCATAGCAACCTCCAATTACTTGGGCTTAGGCGATTCTCTTGCCTCAGCCTCCCGAGTAGCTGGGACTACAGGTGCCCACCACAATGTCCAGCTATTTTTTTGTTGTGGATGCAGTTTGGCCAGGACTGGGTTTGAACCCACCACCCTCGGTATATGGGGCCGGTGTCCTACTCACTGAGCCACAGGCACCGCCCTGATTTTGTCTTTTGTTGTCGTTTTTTGTAACTATATTTGGAGGCAAGACCTTTAAAGAGGTAGTTAAGGTTAAATGAGGTCATAAGTGTGGGCCCTAATCTGATAGGTCCCTTGGAGATGAAGGAGACAGGTCCCCTCCTCACAGATGAGGAGAACAAGATACAGACACACAGCCCAAGAGAAGGTGGCATCTGAGACCCAGGAAGAGACACCTCAGGAGAAACCAACCCATGATTTTCAACTTCCAGCCTCTAGAACTGTGAGGAAATAAATTTCTGCCGTTTAAGCTACACAGCCTGTGGTGCTTTACAGCAGCCCTAGCTGACCAATATAGTCCCTAAGTCAAAAGTTTGGGGAAAGGCCAGGGGTTGTTTATAAATGGGTTAGAAAACCCACTTAATTAAGAAACATTAGGAAATAACTCATAAAGCCAATATTATAAATGAGGGAGATAGACAGACTCCCAAGAAAGTATTTTCTCAGCAAAGCATCTAGAGGCTGAAAAACAATTTCTACACACAGTATCAACTGGTTGAGGGGCAACCTGCTTACCTCTCAAAATGAAGGTCATAACCGCAGGACAAAATTGCTCTCCAGACACTGCGGATGTCTTGCTTGGCTCGGTCAACAACAAATTTGTGAA
Source organism: Arctocebus calabarensis (assembly GCA_963573935.1). Taxonomy (NCBI): domain Eukaryota; kingdom Metazoa; phylum Chordata; class Mammalia; order Primates; family Lorisidae; genus Arctocebus; species Arctocebus calabarensis. The sequence goes on from CAUYON010199364.1 coordinate 21,731, forward strand.
ATCCTTCCAAGGTCAGGTATTTTTCCTCAGGGACTGATGGAAAAGTATTCAGAGTGTCAGGAATATGGTAAGAATCGCACACAAGATGGGCCTCTCAGCACACTCTGTCATGCCCTTTCTCTCAAGGCCTAATCCTCCAGCCTCCCTCCTACCTCCTGTAACTCTGGGACTGTCATTTTGCTTCTCTACACACTGCTTACAGGACACACATAACCCCTCATGTGACCAGGTCTCTGAGGGCTCAGCCTCACCTCGACAGGCTGGTCATCAATAGTGCAGTGGCTTCCCCATATCCCTTCTCTCTGTGTATCTCCGAAACATTGCTGACTGACAGTAGTTTTCTGACAAGGAGAATAGCTTTCCCCAACCTTGCTTGGACTTTTTGAAGGCTTGTTTCTACTGCCCCAGAGCAGGTCACTAGCTTAGGCAAGTGCCTTCTACAGCAAGATTTCCAGGGCGGTGCCTGTGGCTCATCAAGTAGGGCGCCAGTCCCATATACTGAAGGTGGCGGGTTCAAACCCGGCCTTGGCCGAACTGCAAAACAGAAAAATAACTGGGCGTTGTGGCAGGCGCCTGTAATCCCAGCTCCTTGGGAGGCAAGAGAATTGCCTAAGCCCAGGAATTGGAGGTTGCTGTGAGCTGTGATGCCACAGCACTCTACCGAGGGCGATAAAGTGAGACTCTGTCTCTACAAAAAAAAAAGAAAAAGATTTCCAAATCTTTACTTAGCAGTCACAATCATCTATTTTTCATCTTCAGTAGGGGGCATTTTCCGGAACTGCCATTTTTACCCCTCTAAGTTCATAGTCATCAAAGATGGCATCCTGGGACAATTAAGAAGCATTGGCCAGGGATATTTTGCAGTGTCTTTGGAAATGCTGCCCTACCTAAGCTAAAACCCCAGGGTACCCAGAGCCATCCCATTAAGAGAACAGCCAGTCAGGAAAAGGAAAGAGGCTCATTTCCCACCTCCCTGTCTCCAGGATGGAAGCAGGTCCCTAAGCCCATATCAGGCCCGATCTGTTCATTCACCTTCTTGTTTTTTGGTGGGTGACTTTTCCGGGTCCTTTTCATCTGGTTTGCTCTTTTCTGGTGACTTTGGCTTCACAGTTGGTTTCTTTTCACTTAAGGCCGTCCTGCTGTAGACCGAAGTAGTGGAGTTAGAATGGCACACATTCACATCTCCCCCTGACAGAAGAAATACAGAACCTCACACAGGCATTAATTCAACCCTCCACCCTAATTTATGGCTTATGGTTCAGACATGACTAGGCTCAAGATTGTCTTTGTTCTAGAAAAGTTTACTGAGCAAATTATGAGGACAAATTGATGACATGTGAAAAATTTTTTTTTTTTTTTTTGTTGAGACAGAGTCTCACTTTGTTACCCTTGATAGAGTGCCCTGGCATCACAGCTCAGAGTAACATCAAACTCTTGGGCTTACGTGACTCTTGCCTCAGCCTCCCAAGTAGCTAGGACCACAGGTGCCCACTACAAAGCCCAGTTATTTTTAGAGATGAGGTCTTGCTCTGGCTCAGGCTCAGGCTGGTCCTGAACCTCTGAGCTCAGGCCATCCACCCGCCTTGGCCTTGTAAGTGCTGGGATTACAGGTGTGAGCCTCTGCACCCAGTTGAAATGTGAAAACTCTTGAAGCTACTTTTCCCAGACATTCTTTCTGTGTACTTCAGAGCTGCACTATCCTATAAGTTGTCCACAAGCCAGATGTAGCGCCTTAAAGTTAAATGCAATTAAATGAAATCACAAATTCAGTTCCTTGTCTGTACTTGCTACATTTCCAATGCTCCATCGCAGGATGTGGCTAGTGGCACAGAGAAATGGCACCGAATTCCACCAACACAGAAAGTTCTACTGGGCAGTGCTGATTTAGAAACACCATTTCTACATAGTGAATTAATAAAAAGATGAATTATTTTTCTGGCCATTTAAACAGTTTCTCTAGAGACTTCTGCTGGATGCTACTTTGCTCTCAGAGTTTCTACTGTGACTACTCAAAAGAGTCAAAAATCTGTATCTAAAGAAAATTCTATTGGGCATACATACATAATATCCACACGTGGAATATTATGTAGCCATTTAAAAGAAAGGAATGGGGGAGTTTTTTGTACTGATCTGAAATGATCCCCAAGTTTAGTATGAAATAGAGCTGGCAAGGTACGGACATCACGCACAGTCCTCAACATTGACATGTATGCATACTTACTTGTGTACTCAGAGAAAAGTTTTGAAAAGCTATAGAAGTAACTTTGGCAATCTCAGGGAGAGCAAATTCAAAGCTTAAGGATGGAGGTGAAAGGAAATAGCTTTCCACCGTATAATGTTTTGAATTTATACCATTTTATTCAAAATGTAAGAACACATATACATGTATAAGTAAAAATGTTAAAAGTAGTTGCAATTGTGGGGTAATCCAATTTTTTCCATTAGGCATATATATATATATATTCTTTTTTTTTTTTTTTTGAGACAGAGCCTCAAGCTGTCACCCTGAATAGAGTGCTGTGGCATCACAGCTCACAGCAACCTCCAATTCCTGGGCTCAAGCAAGTCTCCCGCCTCTGCCTCCCAAGTAGCTGGGACTACAGGCGCCCGCCACAACGCCCGGCCACTTTTTGGTTGCAGCCCTCATTGTTTGGTGGGCCCAGGCTGGATTTGAACCCACCAGCTCAGGTGTACGTAGCTGACGCCTTAGCCCGTTGAACCACAGGCGCAGAGCCAACATTCTGTATATTTTAGATATTTTTAGAGATGGAGTCTTGTTATGTTTCTCAGGTGGCCACAAACTCCCAGGCTCAAGTGATCCTGCCACCTTAATCCTTATAGCTGGGACTGTAATATATGCCACTTTACCCAGCTAAATATTTTCCTAGGTCAGACCATTTAGAAAGTGCTTTCCAGACTGCGGGGTACAGATGTTACTATACTTGTGGATAAAATGAAACAATCAGCAGATGAAGCTTAGATCTGGAAGGATCCTGGCAGAGGAGAAAAGAGCCTGCCTCTTCTTGAAGAGCTGCCTGCCTCCCAGTCTCCCTGCTCGAAGGACACTCTCTGGCTATTTTCCTGAGATCCTTGGGGTGCGCACCTGACACTGTTGAGCACGGCCTTGTCCTTGGCGGGGGGCTTGGTGATGGGCCGCTTGGTGCTCACCACCTTCACAGGGTGCTGCTCCTTCCCGGCTTTGCTGTACTTGCTCTTGTCAAACTTGGGCTTCGGAACACCATATTTCCTTAGGATCTGCAGAGCACAGTAGACAGGGAGTTCTCAGGCTCACCCTACTGGGCACCTAAATCCCAGCACAGGCTTGGTGGGGAAGGAGCAGATACCTGGGTGAGCTGGTCCTCCAGCACTTTTTTTGGAGGCCGGACATTGGTGAAGAAGAGGTGGAGAAGGTTGCCTGGGGTCTGGGAGTTGATCTGTTCTTTGCTAAGATAAATGTCAGAGACTCTGATGGGCTTTGCTGGTGTCAGGCTCAGCGTCTGCTCTGAATGGGCACAGCTCTTAAATATTTCCGTCAGAACCTCTCTGGCCCCGGGCACCAGCTTCTCTCCTGTTACAGATGGAGGGAGGGCAAAACAAGTCTGCTGTGAACACCCTATGTCAGGACAAACCCTGCAAGCATGATATTTACTTTTTATAAACTCTTTATTTGTGAAAGGCAGCCATGGACTCTTAGCCCACCAAAGCCAGCCTCCCCTCCTCTGGGCACACACCTCAGGCCCTCCCTGCTGTAAAGTGTGGCCCTGTGTAAACACTCTTCCCAGGGTATGTGGGCCATGGAGGGGCCAGGCTTTTCTCTGCCCTCACCCTTCCCCTGGCCCCGTGGAGAAGGCAGGCACAGGATAGTGCACCCCAGCCTTTACCCTGGACCCTTACATCTGCAGGAAATAAATTTCTTTTGGCTTGAGCCACTGCCCTCTAGGATCTATTTATTTCAGCAGTTTGGCCTATCCTAACTTCAATAACATGTTTGTGAAGGCCAACTCCAAAGGAACAAAGACAACCAGAAAAGTACAAGGTGCTAACAGGCTACTGCATTGTTAGGAAACGTGTTTCAAAACTGGAGCAAAGAACATGTGCAAAAGGAAAGTTTTCTGGGCGGCTCCTGTGGCTCAGCGAGTAGGGCGCCGGCCCCATATACCGAAGGTGGCGGGTTCAAGCCCAGCCTCGGCCGAATTGCAAAAAAAAAAAAATAGCCAGGCGCTGTGGCGGGCGCCTGTAGTCCCAGCTACTCGGGAGGCTGAGGCAAGAGAATCGCTTAAGCCCAAGAGCTGGAGGTTGCTGTGAGCAGTGTGACGCCATGGCACTCTACCCAGGGCGATAA